>VALG01012588.1:9917-30569 GCA_009835305.1 Ipomoea purpurea
AAATTTTCCAGTCTTCGATTAGGGCGCGTCAGTTACTGCTGTCGGGTAGTGAAAATAAGCAATGTCTGGGCCACTTTCATTTATGCTAGTGGCTCTCTGCCTATTCGATAGATTTCCAGAAATCATCTCGTTATTTTGGGGTGCAGTGTAGTGTAGCAACCCAAGAATGATATATTTTTATCTGGTTTATCCAAATTTATGGCAGCAGTGTTAAACTTTAAGAAACAACCTACTCAATAATGTTGTTCGAGATGGATAAAATGCATTGATGATCAGTCTGTCCATTGATTAACATATGTGATTGAGATACTTACATATATCAAAACAGTTTGTTTTAAAATTGGTCAAAGGAGGCTGCAGAAACAAAAACTCATTACAGAACCAAATTAAATAGAAGCTTAGGTTGAATTTTCTTGGAAGTAAGGCACTGATGAAATAGTTTAATGGATGTTTTGAGTGACCAACTAATTTTTTTATTCATTCCCTACCAATACTCATAGTAGTTTGTTTGTAATTTTTCACAATAGTTTTAATGTTGTTGTCATATGCATATTTATTATTACATATTCGAGTATAACTGCATCTAATCACTTTCTTAAATATATGAGTGTATATATATATATAGGCCCTTAAAAATAAGTATTATGGACAGAAGATGGATGTATCACAGACGAACTCAACGTGGTGATCTTAATCCAGATTTTATAAAAGAATTAGAAACATTTATTCAGTTTGCATGTAGTAAACCAGATTTCATGGATGGAAGTAAAATTCGATGTCCGTGTAAAAATGTAATCACATCAAATTTGAAGAAGCTGAGATTGTGAGGTATCACTTGTGTAAATTTGGCTTTGTGCCAAATTACTTTGAGTGGAATAGACACGGAGAAATGTCAAATAGTACCACCGAAGACAGTAAGAAAAATTCAGAATTGGGTAAGAGAAATAAATGTGGGATTGTTTTAGATGGAATTGCCCAATCAACCCATACCACAAGATCAACACCTCATGTCAAAGTTGTCATTCAACATGTAAGTTCATTTGAATTGTTTAAGTTATAAGTGATTATATTTGGATTGCTTGAATTATGTGTTATTGTGTTGGTAGAAACTTTTATTGATATTGTTGTGATTATGTTTTATTGTGCATATTGAGTTGATGTTAGAGATATTTGTTTTATATGTTAAGCAGGGAGATAGTTCTATTTATAAAGGAAATTTTACCGAATTTTTTTAATTTCCTTTTTTAAAATCATAATTATGTGATATTGTGTTGGTATAAACTTTTATTGAGATTATTGTGATAAAATCATTGTGATTTTATTTTATTGTGCCTATTGAATTGATGTTTGCGATGTTTGTATTATATATTAAGCATGGAGATAACTATATTTATAAAGGAAAGTCTGTTGATTTTTTTTTCTGAACTTCGTTTGTTTTAAATAATAATTATGTACTAGAAAAAATTGTTTTAATTGTGATAAAAAAAAATTGTATGTTTTAATTGTGATAGAAAAAAAAAATTGTGATTACGGTTATATTGTGCTTATTGAAGTTGAGTATTACAAATTATAATCTATTTTCTTTAATTGTTTGTTGTTTTGTTTTTATTTGTTAAATAACGTTTTTAGGATAGAGCAATTTGGGTCATTCGCCCATCGTATTTTGAATTATCCGAGCATGCACATACCATGAAAACATCGATGGGCAAGGCAAATATTCCAGTTGAATAAAGACAGAGACAAATTCATGTAATTTTATTTATCTTGATTTTCCAATGAATATATACTGAATTAATAAAAATTTGTACTCAATTTTTAATTTCTTGTAGGAGTAAGTGAGTTGCAACAATGAGGTATTAACAACAAAGGGGGATATAGATTGCAGAGTCAATTGTAATTTATGATGCGGTTAGCAGGCCATGATAAGAACGAGAAGAGTTATGGTCTTGGTATTTGATACCTCCAGACAATACTAACCATCAAACATCATCACAGCCATTCTGACAATGCTAATTCTATAAAGATCCAAGATGATATCCAAAATTTGAAGACTTCTTATCTTCTTATGCGACAAAGTTAGATGCTCCTTGAGGGTGAGGAGTCGGCACTTTCTTATAGTTTCTTCTTTTTTTTTTTTTTTTTTGGGTAGTGAAAGTATATTGGGAAATTTTTTTCTTTGGGGCTATTTTTGCCTAAGCTAAAATTTTTTATTTGTAGCAAGTCTCACCTTTCAAAATAGCAAAACATATATATTCAATTATGGCTTTTGTAATAATTATATATATATACTACTTATATATATTACTATTTTATCTTTATTTTTTTATTCTTTATTTCTTTTTTTATTTTGTGTATATACTTACTTTTTATATATATAGTACTTATATACATATAATATACGTGGAAGGATCAAGTGCATTTGTTCCTTCTCCGTGTCAGGTTGTGTGGCCTGGATTAATGTGCGTGAAGGTTTTATACTTAATTGCGTGAGTGTCGTGCCTAAAGATTTGTACTTAATGTGCGTGATGTTAATATGTGTGAGTTTTGTACTTAATGTGCCGCGAGTAATTGTGGCTATAATATGAGTGAGATTTGTGCTTAATGTGCGTAATGTTAATATGCGTGAGTTTTTGTACTTATTGGTGACTGAGTATTGTGCTTATTATGCGTGCGATTTGTGCTTAATGTGCGTGATTAGTTCAATTACGACTCAGAAAGAACAGAACGAGAAATCACGCACATTAACACCCAAAGCTTCTTGTTACTTCATCCTTCAATTTGTCCATGGATTCTAGATTATCAGCTACCTTCAGTACAATTGAATGTTTATATATATGACGCACGCCCAGCAAAATTTGGCACACTCTGCTAAGTGTGGATTCTGTTGTATTATTCTCATAATTCTATCTACCATAATCCGCCTCTGCAAACTCCATCGATGGCATGCAAGGAGGGGCAATGGCTACTAGGATGGGGAAAGTGATATCGCACTTTTCCGGCTGCCATTTTACACATTCACGTACATTAAGTACAAATCTCAGACACATTAGACAACACTAAACAAACATTGAGTACATAATCCTCACGCACATTAATAACTGCACAACCTGCACGGCAACCTTCACTATAATATATATATATATAGTATATTATGTGTCTGTGTGTTGGTTGTTGCATTGAAATACAAACCCATTAAACTAACAAAGCTTGTATTGTTTAATGAAAGCAAGCAATATATACAACGTTATAAGAGAAAAATATATTTGGCACTAAATAATCTATAATATTTATGATATTCAAAATAAAATATAATGAGGGTAAATTTTGTTAGTAAATAGTAATATTAATGATGGAATTTTAAATTATTATAATAATGAGTAAATACTTAATTTAACTCTCAAACTATAGTAGTTTCAAATTTAAGTTTCTGCTAGTCACAAATAAGGTAAGGAAAATCTAGAGGGAGGGCGGGGCGGCGGGCGGGGGGTTGGAAAGACTTTTCAACCGATTTTGACCGATAAACAAAGTTTTGCTAGGCAATTAGAGAAAAAAACTCTAAATCCGATTGGTAGAGTACGTCTCGTGCACAGCGCGCGGATACTTAATTTAAGTGTTGCAATTGTTTTAAGTATATCCACGTGAGAAGCAAGCAAGAGTAAATAAATAAAGCAGTAATCAACACAAGAATATACAGTGGTTTGGAGGTAATGTAATCCTCCTACTCCACATGTTCTTATCCTCCAAGAGCAATTCACTATATCCACCACTTCTTAATTCCAAGATACAATGAATTTCGTGATCTAGTGCTTTGATCACCAAGTCCACACTAATCACGCCATTTCCAGTGCCTACAACACTTCTACAGATTTCACGCTCCATGCTACTTTCCTCCCATTCCTACGCTCTGGTAGAACTACAATTTCGGATTTCACAACTCCATTATACTTTCCCAAGATTTCACAACTCCGTGTTACCTTTCTCCCCCTACGCTCCGGTAGAACTATAACATGGATTTCACAACTCTGTGCTACTTTCCCTTCTCCAAGACTTCACAACTCCGAGTGACAATCCTCCTTCCTACGCCCCCGTAGGGTCACGCTTGTCTATAGAAAAACCAGCTTTTCTCTTGCTTCCAACTTTGAGACTTCTTGATGGATTCTTCAAATAAGCAGCAAGTCTCTTGATGATTGAAGATTTTAGCACTCTTGGATATTTCCTTGTAAGCTCTGAGCACTTGAATATTTCCTCACTTTGTATTTCGTATGTATCACTTGATATGGAAAGCTTTCGTATTCACTTTTATTTTCGCACCCCTTTGTGTATGGTGCTCAACCGTTTTATATTGATCACTTCTGCTTCTTCAATCTTCAAATCTTCATCATTATTATAGCGAATTTGAGAATTTGTCCATGGGAAAAAGACAATCTCAAATTTGAATTCTTGTCAGCTAATCTTGTAGCCTTTCAGAAAATCTTATCTTATCTTTAATGTGTCTGACATTAAAGATATTTGGCCGTTGTTGTAACACCCTGTGTTACGGCCTCTAACCCAAACTAATTATTTAATTACTTATCCTTAAAAGAGAATTGAATTCCCTTAATTAATTAAGAAGGGTCCACCATGGATCATGGACCCTTATCCCTAAACTAAACCCTTAGTCATATAAGGAATAGAATAAGTAAATCACTACCTTTCAGACCCTATTTAGGACTCTTAGATATATATATAAGGACATAGGAGGCACCTAGAATTCACACAACAATAGATTCCACCACACACAGAATTCCCAAGAATTCCCCTATCACCAAACGTAGGAGAAATCAAGAAGAGGATATCTTAGAGAAAGAACCTTAGTAGCCAAGGATTCTATTAAGGCTAAGAGGTAGCCCATGTCTCAACAAAACCTATTTTCCTTGCTATAATTCTCCTTCATTGGCTCTATTGATTTGTGATTCTATGCTTGTGTCTTGATAGCTTTGCCTAAAGATGTATATGATGATTATGAGATAATCCTGAAGTTTAAGAGATGATCTTGATGTTTATGGGATGATCTTGATGTTTATTGTGTAATCTTGATGCTTATGTGATAATCTTGATGTTCTTGATTTTAAGATAAATTATATAAACAATCTTGTGTTTTAATTATGACTAGAGCCCTAGGGTTAAACTGGAATTTCGGTATTTTGATATTCTTGTATCTTTGGGGGGATTTTTGCATGTTCGGGTATTTAGTCTTGATATGTTTTAGAATCGTGTTAGGTTATTTAATGTGATTCTTGGTTTTAATCCATTATTTGATTTTGGTGTCGTCGTTTGTGTTTAAATGTGTCTGGACATGGTTTCGGGTTCCACGAGGGATCCTAGACCGAAGTATTACATAAGAGTCAGTGGGGGTAGGTGGGGCAGGGTACCCGCCACCTACCCGTTGCCCCATGGGACCGACTGGCAACGGGCAGTCGGCAGGCAGGCGACTGCCCGCCGGGCACCCGCTGCCTCGTGATGTGCCGCCGGCGGGTGGCCCTCCACCCGTCGGCCACCTGCTGGAATTCCAGTGTGGAACAAGGTGATTTTCCCCGTTTGATGTTTCCCCGTGTCCTGTTGTGTCCCATTGCACCTCGTTTTGTCGTGCCTGAGTCTAGTTTGATGTTTCGAATACCGTTCGTAGGATAAAAGAGTCTTGTGTATTGCATGCTAGTCGAGCTGGTATCCCATTGGCCTAGGAGAAACGTGCATGAACCCCTTAGGCGTATCTCTAGTGATGTGGTTGACCACACATAAGTTTATATATATGATTTGCCCCTCCTTATGTGTTTAATGTGGGTTGCATGTGCTTGGCTCTGTGTTTATTTTTGCATGATACCCCAGGCAGTTTGATGTGTTTGAGAACCATCGACTGTTAACCCGGCCGGTTGCAATCGGACGGGTATATAAAATATATATATATGGCTGCGGTCCATAATCTGGTTGAGATCAGATATACATATACTCGGCTGCGGTCACCGTTTGGTTGCGATCAAACGTTATAAATGAGCTCGGTTTCATCGATTGGTTGCGATCAATCTCCTTTTGCCTGCGGTATAGACAGGTGCTTCGGGGCCATGCCAGAGCTATATGGCTGGCGCCTTCGTGTATGGACGCGTGAAGCGGTCCTGCGGCACCCACCAAATGTGTTTTCATGTTGAGGTTGTGATTGAATATGATACGATTGATGTGATGTAATCTTGTGAACTTAGGGTGTATGCTAGTATCTTCATATGCGTGATTATGTCCGATGAATGTGCCTATCCTTACTTGTTAGTTTATTCTCGGTTTAAGTTAGAGTCTCATAATTATATGCATTTCCGGCTTCAAAATGGTTTTTCATATATATATATATATAGTATATAATATATATATATATATATATAATATATATACTATACTGTAGTTATTTTAACGCGTTGGATGGGTTACCAGCATTATTCGCTGAACATATATATATATTATATATATTATATATATATATATATATACTATATTATATTATATATATATATATTATATATTATATATTATAGTATAATATATATATATATATATTATATTTGCTTTGCAGGCACAAGACGAGTAGCTCCGAGGTCTATTGGACTCTAGGCTAGCTAGTTTTAGTTCCTTATCGCCTGCGTGCCATCGATGAATGTATTCGACATTGATTCGAGGATTTCTAATGTTTAGACAATTTAGCCTGTGCATCTGAGTTTTCCAGTCCAGATGTGGCATAGCACCCCAACGATTATGTTTAGTTATGCTCTGTTTTGGATTTAATGATAGTATTACCTTTATTTCATGAGTATTCAAAGTTTTAAATTATAGGGGTGTTAAAGTTGCTTTCAACTCCAAGTTCACACAAATAAGGCTCATCAAATAATTCTGATGTAGATTAAGCCTATTTTTATCCTTCAAATCTGTGCTCTAGTTTAATCCCTTTCCTTTTTGGACTAGTCAATTTCCTTTTATATCTTGAGCTCAAACATCTTCTCAATCGGCAATTGATTTGAGACTTCATAGATTTAATTCTTCGGCCAATGGGATTTCTTGATTTAATTTCAACTTCATCCCCAATTAAATCCCATGAATTGATTCTCGAGCTGGATCTCATCTGGTGGTGAAATCTCAGCTGTGCTTGAAATGTCACCTCATTGAAACTTCTACTCATTCCATATTTAGACTTGAAACTTCATCCATATAATTTCCTGATAGAGACTTCATCTCATACTTCAGCTCCCTTGATATTGACTTGCAAACTTCAAACTACAATATTTTTGGAAACTAAAATCTTCTCTTCCAACTTCACCACCTATAATTACTCTCTCTTTGCAAACTTCATCTCATGAAAAAACCCTACGAATTAATTGCTTCTTCAACTTCATACCAACATACAAACTTCTCATAGAAAACTTCATCTCATTTTACTTTGATTTGTGAACTTCATCTCATAGAGAACTTCACCCCATGGAAAACTTCATCTCATTTGACTTTGACTTGTGAACTTCATCTCATAGACAACTTCATCCTTTGAACTTCACCTCATGGAAAAATCATCTCATTTGACTTTGACTTGTGAACTTCATCTCATAGAGAACTTCATCCTTTGACCTTGTGAACTTCATCTCATGATAAACTCAACTTACTTCATCTCATAGAAACTTCATTTGACTTGACTTGTGAACTTCATCTCATAGTTCACGGCCACTTGATTTCGAATCTGAACTTACTTCATCTCATAGAGAACTTCATTTGACTTTGAATTGTGAACTTCATCTCATAGTTCACGGCCAACTTGATTTCGAATTAAGTGATCTCTGATTAACTTCATCTCATAGAAGTGATTTGGCTTCTTGAAGTTTGTCTTATAAAATTGTAAAAAGTGAAGTTATCTTATAGTTAATGTATCATTCGCTTAATGTACTCCTTTCTTCCATAATTGCTTGAGCTCCTAGACATCTTCATGCAATCTTGTTTACTTCTATTTCCATCGAATTTCAACAAAATTCTTCATTGTCATTTCTTCTTTAGGTAGGCGTGTAGGTAGGCACTTTCAAGTATACATATCATATGCATACATCTTCCTCTTATCTTCCATATGCATATATCTTCCCTTTATCTTCATATGCATATAACTCCTTATTTTCCCTTTTTCGTTAATTTCCTATGTTAATTTCCCTTTCAAGGTCTATGACACTCTAGACTTAGAAAATAAAATTTGGGATTCTAAATACAATTTGGCATATCAAAATCTATTATTTATTCCTAACAAGTTCTAAACGACTATTTGTAATTAATTAGGTCAACGACTTTGATGGTTTTAACCAATTGAGTCATCGACTATTAGAAACAAGGACTAAATTGAAAGAAAAAAATCAACATAGTCGAGCACTAAATTAGGTAAAAGCACTCTATTCGGAGACTAAATTGAGTGTTAAAAGATGTGAATTTTCAAGTTATTTTAACAGAGTACTCAATTGATAAAATCATCAAAGTCGATGACTTAATGAAACACAAAAAGTTATCAAGGACTTAATCGAGAAAAACTATTATAGTCGATGATTAAATTGAGATTAATTCTTAAATAAAATAATATAATGAGAGAAAATATTGCTAGTGGGTAGTTGTATTAATTAAGGGCAAGATTCTCTTTCACAATCACTATATGCTTATTAACAAAAGTATATATCATATCCCATGATTATTTCTTTTTATGCGTAGGAGAATGTGGTGTTTTTTCTCACACGGACTTAGCTCATTACTTAAATAGGTTGTATTTGGGAGAACAAGAAATGAGGTGTCTTGGTAAATATTACTGTAGTTAATTAGTTAAAGAAATGAAGAAGGGTGGCATTTTGTTGCAAAATAGAATCAATCCAGTTTTTAAGGTGATAAGTGAAACAACACGTCGTGGCAAGTAACAGATAAAGTATTATTATTTGTTCATAACTACCCAACAGGGGATTGAACCCATAACCTCCCATTTGGGAAAGTCATTTCGTACTATTAGACCACAAGATCATTGGTTCATCAAAGTATTATTAATAGGGAAAAAGGGCGAATAAGTCTCTAAACTTTAGCTGAAAAATGAATTAGGTCCCTAATGTTTAAAACAATGCAATTACACCCTTTAACATGTTATTTTGAGTCAATGAAGCCCAACAACTAGTAAATGACCTGCTATTACGGGTTATTTTGGTATTCCGGAAAAATTCCGGCGAAAAGCCAACTACTAGAGAGTTGGGCACCTTCCCCGAAATTTGCGACCGGCCATCTTCTCATTCAGTGTATTACATCGGCGTACTTAATAGCAAGTTGAGAGACATGCACTGCGACGGCGGCACCGCATAACACGCGATTAGATTCCTGGGAATACCGCGTAATCTATCCCTAAGGTTAACAACGATCATCGTGAGCAAGGCTGCCATGCCGGCCCCTAAAGAATGCCCAACGAAAACTGTCTGATAGCTCCTTCCGATGTCCTCGAAAAGCCTCTTTAATGTATCAGACTCGCTGTTCATAACTTTAATCGCAGATTTTAGAAGCCCGGAATGGACAGGGTTTTTGACTGAAATGTGTATAAAGCACCATGAATTTCCCAAAATGTGCAATTGCTTTTTTTTTTTTTTGATAAAAATATGTAAAGTGCGTTTGGGACTTGCATTTTTTAGGTATGTCTCAAACGTCCATGTCACCTGTTTTTTTTTTTCTTTTTTATTATTATTTTTTTTTAGTTTTCTTAAAACGCAAGTTGGACTTGCGGTTTAGGTATCGTATACCTAAAACACATTTCCTAAATGCGTCTTAGGTATACGTATACTGTACAACAAAAGTACAATTCGAACGGGCCCATATAGTTTTTCCTGCCAGTTTGCAGGCAGAAGTGTTAGATATATAGAGGCTTTGATGATAGGGAAGTGAGGAAACAAGATCTTCAGGCGTGTGATCACCTTCCTATAAGCTTTAAATCTCCCTCATATAAAGCAACAAGGTTAAAGATATAATCTTATGCGATACACAGATATCTTTAGATAGATACCCATTCAAAAATGTTATTTTGACATCCATCTAAAAAGCTTTATATTTAACGCACAAGCAATGGATAAGAGAAGCTGAATGGATTCCAGACATGCTACTGGAGCAAACATCTCGTCATAGTCAATCCCTTCAATTTGGGAGTAACCTTGAGTAACTAGTCTTGCCTTATTTCATGCAATGTTGCCAGCTGAATCAGTCTTGTTACGAAATATTCACTTGGTAGCTACAACATTAACACAGGCAGGATTTGGTACTAAATTCCATAGCTTATTTCGTTCGAATTGTCCAACTCTTCTTGCTTGGCATTGATCCAGTGTTCGTCAGTTAGAGTTTTTTGTTTTTTGTTTTTTTTTTGTTTTTTTTTTGTTTTTTTTTTTTTTTTTTGTTTTTTTTTGTTTTGTTATAGTTTTGGTTCTATTTTTGACGTATAGCATGCATATCCAGCCAGTTAGAGATAATCGCGTTTAGGCCTGCCCTGGTTCAAACTCCGGAGGTGGGGTCTCCAATGATATTTAGAATTGGATAGTTCTTTTGAATTTGGGTAGGCATGTCAAGTTCTCCAGGTTCCGGTTCAGACTCAGATTTTGGATCAGTGGTTAGCTGAGATAGTACTAGATCAGGGTCAGGTGTAGTTGGAGCAGTGTTTGGAAATTCTTGATTATTTGTTTTAAGGCCTGGCTAGGTCCAAAGATAGGAACTTCGACTATATCATCTCGTTTATCGTCAATAATATCCGTGGACTGCATGGCAGATTTTGTGAGCTTGTTGTACACTCGATAGGCACGACTATTTGAGGAATAGCCAAGGAAGATTCATTCTCACTTTTTTGTTCAAACTTGGCTATCGGATTCATATCCTTCAAAATAAAACACCGTGAGCCAAACATATGAAAATATTTAATATTCGGTTTCTTAACTTTCCAAATATCATACGGAGTTTGATTTGTGCCAGGTCAAAGATAGAGTCTATTTATGACGTGACATTCAATATTAACTGCCTCAGCCCAAAACTTTTGAGCTAGGTCTTTGCATTCAGTAGCACTCTTCACATATCTTGAATGGTACGATTCTTTTGTTCCACTACTCCGTTTCGTTAAGGTGTTTTGGGTGCCAAAAATTCATATTATACCGAAGTTGTTGCAAAATTCATCGAACATTTGATTGTCATACTCACGTCCATGATCGCTTCTGATTGGATTAGTGGCTCATTTTTCTCCTTTTGCAGCTTGAAACTTAGGGCTTTGAATGCTCCAAGCGATTCTAACTTTTCCCTAAGAGAGGTAACCCAAGAAAACCGTGAAAATCATCAACACATACAATAATGTACCTTTTTCCTCCAATGCTTTCTGTTTGAGTCAGTCCAATGAGATCCATGTGGATTAATTCCAGACAATGTTTGGTGTTAATGGTCTTTTGGGCAGTGTGAGATGTCTGAGTTTTCTTCCCAGCTTGACATGCACCACATACTCCAGCTGATTCAATTTTTCACTCTAGTAGCCCAAGAACACCCTCAATCTTCACCGGCTTTTCAAGAGAGCGATTGTTTAAATGGCCCAATTTTTTATGCCATAATTCGAATCCATTTATACTAGACCTGCAACATAGAACGTCACTAATTAGTATGTAGCAGTTGTCTTAAGAACGCTTACCATCCATGATGAATGTCTTTGACTCTCTTCAGCTTAGGCAGACCAGGATCATTGAGAGTACCTACTCTTGTGATTTGTCCTTTAAAACCATTGCCAAAGGTAACTTCACCTTTGCTATCTTTCACATTCTTCAAAAAGGCTGCATTTCCCATCATGTGACGTGAACAACTGCTGTCGAAGTACAACATTTCTTCCATGTTTGCACTTGTGGAAGAAATGAGACGCAACATACAAAGTCACCTTTTTTCACCCAAACTTGTTTAACAAATGGAGTGATAGATATACATGCAAACCTCTCCATTCAATGGTCTTTGTAGAAGTAGAAGCACTCTGGTCTCATGTGCCTCCGAACCCTACAGTAATGAAAATAGGATTATAGTATTTAAATGTTGGTTTGCCTTGCCTTATGTTATCATATTTTTCCCATGCTATACTAGTTTTTGGAGCGTCTGGATCAGGTCCAGTTGCTAGGTCAAAGCCAAAACCCTTTGCAAATATTGTCAAAGTTTTGTCCTTTCCACCAGAGAAACCCAAACCTTATTTTGTAGAGGTTTTTCTTCCAGAATCCAAGATTTGGTCAAGAGGGGAGGTATCGTTCATCATTTTTATCATCCGTTTAAGCATTTCTCACTCTTGTTTGAGTTTTTCTTCACGTTTGAGGACGTCTTTGGTGATACTGTCTTTGTCAGCATTTGATTTTGATACACTTTCCTAGCATTCTCTAAATTACTGACTTGATAGACAAAGATCTATTAACTTTTACAAGAATTTCCCATTTGGTATACAACTTTTTATATTCTAATTCATAAGAAGGAGCTTGTAGATCATGATCTTCACAAACACGTACTCTCCAACTTCTGAGTAATTTTCAGCTTATTGGTCAGGATTCACGTTGGTTATTACCGTGAATGCCACAAAGTTACCAAAAATATCTTTTGTATCAGATCCAAAATCTGGGTCAGGTTCGTCGTCATCACTCAGGTTAGAGTTACCTTCACTGACTTCTTGCACCTTAGATATGTTGCGCATTCTCCTTGAACGTGGCAAAAATCTTCAATTCATAACACCTAATGCCTTTTCCCGTTGAATTTTCCCTGGACTGAGAGTTTCGTGATGAAGATGGACAAAAATTAGATGATCCAGTCTTTTGGTTGTTACGTGATCCATTTGACATCAACCTCTACTGATTTTGGAACTTGCAACTCTTTGCATTTTGCTTTTGTTTTACTAGTTTCAGAAATTTCGAAAACTATTTAGATAAAAAGACTTTAAGATCATCACTTACCTCGTCTGGATTAGATCCAACATATGTGTCTTCAGTAGTGAGAGCTACAATTTTCTCCTTTTTAGGGTGATTAGACAAAATTTCCATCTTGTAGGTCTGTAGACTTCCCATTAACTAAGCAACAGTCTTGTTCTCCCACCCGTCATGGCTCTTGAATGGCCGTGACTTTCATCCTAAACCGTTGAGGAAGTGAACGAAGAATCTTCTTGACAAGTTTAGGTTGAGGAAAAGGTTTACCTAGAACATTGGCACAGTTTGCAAGATCCTGAACACGAGCATGGAAGTCCACAATTTATTCATTCTCTTTCATTTTAAGATCTTCAAAGTTAGATTGGACCAGTTGTAACATAGAGTATTTAACTGAGCTAGTTCCCTCATAATTGGCTTCCAAGATATCCTAGACATCATTAGCTGAGTCACGCCCTACAATAAAAGTAAATCTGATTTTCATGCTTTAAAGAAAAATGGTATCCAATGCCTTATTATTAAAGCCACCATTCATTATTTCAGATTCAGTCCATTTAGTCTCTAGTTTGAGAACTGGGGGATCTCCTGGAGTGGCTCCAGCTTTGGTAGGATGAGTCCACCTAGTGAGAAACGCATTCGAGACCCTCTCCCCTTAAGCTCGTAGATGCATTTTGGTACGGGTTTTCCAGTATGCATAGTTGTCACCTGTCAGTTCAGGAGGTGGCCTATGTCGTTCCATGCTGCAAGACTCAACGCACAGTGAGCAAAAACATAATAACCAGGAAAACAGAATGAAGAATAGACAACGACGTCTTGAGTTCAAGAAACAAGAGAAAGCCAGATCGGTTAGACTAATATTTTAAGTTCCCAGGCTCCGATACCAATTGAAAAAAATCGTGGATCTTGAATTCAAGCAAACTCCTAAAGGTTCCTACTCAAATTTAAGTTCACTTAAAATTGGACTGGCTCCAGGATCTACACTACAAAGAATAAAGAACACAATACAATAAATGTAAAAGGAACCAGACACCAAGAAATGTTCACGCAGTTCGGAGCCTCACTCCTACGTTTGTGGGGCCACTCACGTCAGCTCAATCCACTAGATGATCAACAATGAGTACAAGGGGAGAGTTCATGTACACACTACAGCATAAACTACAACTACTACAACGCATTCTTCATTAACACAATGGACTAGACGTGCAAGACAACTTTACTAAGACATGAACCAGTTGAGAAGCCTTCACCACACGGCTATATTGATAGGAAAAACCAGAGGAGGATTTGAGGTATAATATGTAGAGATTAATTCTTCAATCTTCGAGATAATAAGAAATCCAAAGTAGCAATTTATAGAATGAGTTGAAAACCTCTTGGTCTGAAAATGTGCAGCCACCAAATCCTCAAAGAGAAGCCACACACCACGTGATTTTGAAGACCATGGAAATAGGGTGTAAACAAATTTGAATGTTTGAACAAGTTTCACCTTTCTTGAACTACATCTGACGCTGATCTAGGCAAAGTGTCCTGATACAAAGGCTGGACTACACACGAGCCTAATAACATTTAGAATATTGACACCTAATAATGCCAACAAAAATTGGGTTTTATGTGTAACATTTTTTACACTTACACATAACATGAGACACAAACACATAACACAAGACACCATACACATGTATGTTTTATATTTACTTTAGTTCAAGTACAGAATCAATATTCTTAACTTACAGAATTGCACAAACATAAGACACAAATACGCATAACACAAGACATAAAAACGCATACCACAAGACTTAAAAGTGCATGGTATATTTACTTTATTTCATAAACCAAATCCATACACTTAAGGTACAGAATTGCATAACATGAGACACATAAACACATAACACAGAGACACATACACATGCTTTACAGTTAAAAAAACATATATACTGTGAACTGAACAACAAACAGGCCGCGCCTGTCAAAATTAAAATTCAAAACGACGGTCGTATAGTATTATGGTCTACAGTACACTATGGACCCTGGTCCACGGTATAAAAATTGTTCCCAAAAAAAATTGGGGCCAAGTAACCTAACTATAGTTCTACGTCCGTAAGCACGAAGATATAACAAATTGGGGTCAAGTAACCTAACTATAGTTTATATTGAGTAACCTTACTACCTTTACTTGAAACTCAGTCCTAGGATATCGCAAGCAGTAAGTAAAGCTTCTTCCCAGACCAATATCTTTTACTAAACTTTAGTAACACAAAAAATGTTCAATTTTAAATTTTGGCTACACCATTTTAAAGTATAAGACTATAAGCAATTGAAGTTTACGAAACCCTAATTCTCCGAAACCACTCTATCTATCTCACGAAAATCTTGCTTTTTTTATGGGAATTTCTTCAGCTGGTGGACGCTGGCCTCTGGCCGAAGCTTTGAGCCCTTTGACGGAGCTTTGTTTCTTGGCCGACGGTTTCTTATTTGTCGTTTTTTGTTTTTTTTTCATAATAAATGTCACTACCGATTCAGCCATCAACCTTTCAAGGAAGTTTCGGTAGTTCCAAACATCTAAGTTTAAGGTTTTCACCAGATCTGGATAAAGAGGTGAGGTTGCAGTATATTTCGCAAACAATAATTACTCGGAGTAACGAGTTATCAATCCACATGGAAGTGGGGCGTATCAACCACCTACCTACTAATTATCGTTTGAAGCGAATCCTAATGAAAGACATGGATGGTTGATTAAAACTAATTTAAAAGCAAAGTAGCAGCTTTGGTGAAAACAAATACAGAGAGAATGAGATTCTTGGGATTCAAATGTTTTAATCGCCTAGTGCTAATCTTAAAGTGCAATATTAAATCAAGGTTTAAACAAGTGTGAGAATGCAAGAATGGAAATAGTTACTCTCGTAAACTCTACCGTAAAACAAGTGAATATTCACTTCCGTGATATAAGTACTCAACAATATAAGAACATGCATTCATTAATAAATTCCTAACTACTACCATCTCCCGATGTGGCAATAATCAATAATTAATTCCTTAACAAATATGCCCTCTCCCAAGGTGCAACAATTAAGTGCAATTATGTGTGTGTCCTAAATTGATGCCTACCTCCCGTTATGACACAAAGATAGCTATGAAACGAGTAACTATGGCCACTAATTACAAGCATCAACAATATAATTCACAATTGCAACATAAGTATAAAACCCAAATACTAATACATTAAGAATCTGCGAAATAGCAGCATTGGGTTCATAAACACTTTTTACCCAAGAATCTCTGAAGTAACTTAGCCACGCAGGGCTAAGATAGAATCAATAACAATAATAGAGAGTTTACAAATAATCAAAGAGAGTACAAGAATAAACCAAGTGATTTTCTCAAATCTCCCTAGCTTTCTTTTCTTTGTAAGAAAACTTGTAGGTCTTAATTCTCTTACTTTCTTGTCTTCGAAATACAACTTGAATCTTCTCAAGGGTTGAGAAAGGCGAGATTTTATAGCAGCAACCAAGCTGAGGGAAAAGAGGAAATTTCCGCGCGAAACTAAGACCTAGCCCATCCTGACCATTCGACGCCGTCGAACTGAGGCATCATTTACTCGGCTACTTACTGGGACGTCTCGACGCCGTCAAATCTTTTGGTACCGCGCCTTTCGGTCCACCTTTGGCCGCCAAACACTGCGGTAAAGCTTCCCTTGCTTTTGCAGATGGGCGATACAATGGGTTCGCAACAGCCGACGAGCTAATAAAACACACAGAGAAAAAATAAAGAAGCTAGTACACGGATAGTATAAAAACACAAATAATTAAATGATAGAAAAACAAAGGAGAAGGTATAAAGACCCACTACGAGGAAGGTATCAATTTCAGATGAACTCTACGGTGCAATGCCAAACAAGCGGGCGGAAGATAATAATCAAAATTAGACACAAGAACCGGAGGTGCACGATTTCAGGGGCTCACGCACTGCAAGACTGCTGCCGCACCATGCTAGAGCCGGTGGGTTGTTTGTGGCTCAAGCAGAGACCAGCTGTTTGAACGTAGGAATCACAAGTCAGAGTCCGGCCACAACAATGCGCGGCGGGTGCAAAACGTACGTCTCTCTACTGCACAATCATACCACCAACCAAACATATAGACCAAAAAACACAAAACCAAACAAAAAGACAATAGTCACATTGGGCACATAAAGAGCCAATTCTCAAGACCAATAAACCAAACCATCCAAAATATATTAAAGTGCGATGAGGATCAAGAAAGAGCTGACAAAAGAATACTAATTAATAAGAATATAAAGACAAATAAACGAGATTAATTAGTAATAGATCCATAGCATGCCTTATACATACTCACCCAACAGCACATACACAATAACATAAAATACATGCTAAAGTATACAAAATAAAAAGTCGATTTGATAAAGATAATAGATAAAGAACCGATACAAAAGATAAAAAAATAACAACAAGAAAGAAGCGTGAAAGATAGAGATGAAGGAGAAAATACAACAAAAAAAGGAAGAGAATAGATATCACAAATAGTTACCATCTGTATATATCTAAGCAATTTAGAAAGAGTAAAACTAAACACCAGGAGCAAACTTCCAACTCAAGAAAACAGCAGCGATACCAGTGAAGTGGGGTCAAAACAACAGAACTTTCAAACTCTGTATTCCTTGAGCTTTTTTTTGTTGGTCTTTTACAATCTAGGTTGTCAGTTATAACTTATTCTATATGATCGTAATTTCTGTTGGACTTCTTGTGAACAAACAATCAAGGAAAACCAACTCTTGGGTAAACCATAATTAAGGACCCCCAGCACTTAAACATTTGCTAACAAAAATTGGCTTTTAGGGGTAAGCAAGACTGCCATAAAGATCTCTTCTAGAAGATATAAGAGACAAAAGCTTCAATCTGGGTCGACATTCGGTGAGCAGGGAGTTCCGCAAAACTAGTGCACTACGCATTGTTGTGTGAGCGCCATCGTGTCCGCACTAAGTTTGCCGCCATACTGGGATCTAACGGGAGACTATAATTTGCGCAGAATATTCAAACTGGGAAATGACTAAGCAAAAGCGGAGCAAATCCAAGCTAGTCGCTATTACTAATCAACAAGTGTTTCCAAGTTTCAAAACTGACAGAATAAATATGTGGTCTGAGCAATTTCTGGTAAAACTGCAAAACAGCGATTCCTCGTCAAAAACTGTATAAACGAACTCAGCATAGAAAACAGATAGATGGCGACCGGGTCCTCATGGCTTCCTCAAAAATATCAAGTCAATATGTCGTAGCTGGGGCTCCGGAATATGATCATCTAATAACGCAACAGGGCCTTAATGGGGAATGGAGTGGGAGCGAGTGGGGTGGGGCCGGCGTCAAGCATCTATCATCCACACTACCTGGCTGATAAATTAAAGCCTTCGACACCATATCACGGGACTCATCTCTCGTACTACCTTTTTACCTCACCTGTACCTTACTTTAGTTTGTTTAGGCTTAAATAAACTATGTGATCCATAGTGTGTGCAGTTATCAGCATTATACACGGTGTTTAGACATTGTCTAAATTATTCACTCATTCGAGCTCGAAAATTGAAGAAATGTAATAAATCGGGTCTGGTTCCGTGCATTTTTCAAATGTTATTGGCCAATTGGGTCCTTTAGTTGTAGTAGCATTATTATAGCATTAAATTGTAGATTTGTTAGAATTGAAACAAGCGTTCATAGATTCTGTGTAATGTTGAGTTTTCTGTGAAATATTGTCAACAGACGAGACGCAGGTGTGCGGATGGTAGCAAACACGGTGGAATGCTCTGCGGTCCAGAGACCTGCTAGCCAGGACTCCTTAGTTGGATTAGCAATGCGTTGTCCGCCCTTGGGGGGGATGTGGTGCGGGCGCGAACCACCCCGGGGTCAGTCTCTCTAGACTGATGTTTAGGGTGCTCGAGCACCACGCCTAAGTTGGAGTCTCCACACGTGACTCGCCATGATCGTCCGTTTGCTCCGGGACCTCGAAACGGACGTGAACACATACGGGCTCGGGGCCTACGGGAGCCCTTGGGCTCGGCCGAGCTCGATGGCCATCTGGCCCATGTGCCGGAGCCATCCACGTCGGTAAAGTAGCACTGGTCGGTCAATGACCGGTCCTCGGGGCCTGATGCGTTAGGGTCCCGCGGCGAGCGTGGCGGGTGCGTGCACCTCGTCGACTGTGGCGGCCGTGATTTCGTAGCTAGTTAGATTCGGCATCTGTGCGCATAAATTGGCCGCCCCGTTCCGCTATCTGTGGCATGACACAACCCCCCGGGGTTTCCTCCAGGAGAGCGCTATGCGCACTTATGTTATTCCGCCTTTAACTCTGGGTTCCATCACACATACCGCATATATAAGACCGCGCAATATTTTTCCGGTAAGGCTCCTTGCTACAACACTCACACAGCCTCTCCGGTCGTGCTGCATAAGAGTAAGCGAAAATTTTCCACAACCTTCGCCGCACCCTTGCAATAACGCAAAATTCTGTCATATATCACTCGTACCCTCTGCGATCCGAGCTATTAACGCGCTTCTTCGCTCACTCTCACACCCAACACTCATACGCGTCGCTGGCGATAATTCAGGTAAGCACACACACGCGCGGGACTCACCACATATTCAATCCTCAGTTCAGAATAACTCACCAACGTCCTAAGTGTTTAATTATGTGTTAATCCAGTAATACAAATTCGGGTAGTGCACCTGACGCAAGTCGGTCTACGCAGCCTATACGTATTACCTATAGAAACCTATCCAGCGACAATCACGTACTTCAGCATTTCACAGTAACAACCGTTCGTACCGTATATTCAATATACACGTTGGTCAGAAATTCAAATGACCGTAATATCAAAAACAGAAAAAAATGGATCTAAAATCAGTGTAGATACATAAAGAGTATATTAATATACTCAACCTATCTAAAGAAACGTAAAATTTAGAGTGAAAATGAAAAAATTAGAAAACAAAAATACACCATAAGGTGGAACAGGTCGAATAGACGAACAGTTTTTTCACATGTAGTCAATACGAAGAGTGGTTGTAGAACAGAAAGACAGAGTAATTGGAAAACAGATGAATGAAGAAACTGAGAAATTATAAAACCGAAAAGCGGAGAACAGTTCTTTTAGTGAAACGGCCAAAGGTTTTGATGTGGTTACACACAAAGAAAAACGAATCGACAATAAGGGGATAAGTGTTTAGCACTTATTTAAAGAAGTAAAAAGGCTCAAAGGGGGCAGCAAGTGGGTAAAAACATATATAATGGTAGGCGTTACAGGTATGAGCAATAGGAACCAAAAATCATGGCACATATAATCACTTCGAAAACCACTGCAGAAAAATAGAACTTCATTCTGGCATAGCGTGTGTAACTGAGGCAAGTTTTGCAAAAACACTTCCGCATGATCGGTAAATCATCACATCAGCATTATTCGCATATGCAAACATGACACACAAAAGATCAACGAATTAAATCCAAATTAGTCTGAGTGGTAACAAAGCTATTGAGGTAAGGGAAAGCCAGTATAAATCACGATTACACTCAAGGATCAGTCATATCACAAAGTGAATTGACAACAAGGTAAACCATTCGAAAAACAAAACACTAAAACCACGAGGAGAGAGAATATGTGAAAGCTGCGAGTGCTAATCATCCGTAAAAGT
>VALG01012593.1:0-17316 GCA_009835305.1 Ipomoea purpurea
TATATATATAGTAATATATATATATAATAGAGTATAGAATAGTATAATATATAATTGTTTTTTAGTATATATAATATAAAATAATATATAAATATATATATATATAAGGATATATTAGATAAGTGATTAAATAAAAAGTGTGGATTAATAAAGAGTAGTTGGTTTTTTATTGGATGTAAATGAATTTGTTGATTATTTATGGTAGTTTTTTAATTATAAGAATGTGTTATATTATAAGTTAGAAATTAAGTGTGAAAATAGAGGGAATGAATCCTAATAAGTTTCATATTAACAAATCTAAGGTATTTTTGTATGCAACGTTTGTATTTAAGGGTAGTTTGAATGAATGGTCAACCTGATAGGTAGTGATAAGAAAATGTGCAATGTGTAGTGTGGTCAATATGCATTATAGCGCCATTAGATTGATAGATCCAATGAATCATATTAATAAAAAAAAATTCAGTATTTTCGCGCACATACTCCTACCCAGCGGACCTGCAGGGTAAAACTTCGTCATAGAAAACACCGAAATAGGGAAAATCACATTGTTGTGTGTTTTATTAACCTATGGTGCATATTGTCAACACTGTTGGTGTATTCTGTACACGACCGCCTATAATGGCATTGTAATTACGTAAACGGGAATACACCATTGGTGTGTTTCACTGTGGTGTGTGTTTATTACACTATTGGTGTATGTTGTCAGACACTGTTGGTGTATCCTGGAAACCGCCCGCTATAAATGGTCACTGTAATTACCATAATACCTCCACTTCCAAAAACGCGCGAAAATCCTCAGAATTACCACTGCCGTTAGATTAAACTGATTCAACAACACAGATACGACCACACGAGCACACCTAAGACATGACCACAATTACGAGCATCCTTCTATAAATATATATAATATATATATATATATTATATATATATATAATATATATATAATATATATAATAGGTATATATATTTATTTATTTTATATTTATATTGTAACCGGAAATCGATAAGACACTTGTGGTCATAGCGGCTTAGTGAAGGATTCTCCCAAGTGGGAGGTCATGGGTTGAGCTCATATGGAGGCGATATGTTTGACCGTTGTGGCTTTCAGTAGGTGAGAAAGTATATGAACAGATACGACAATGTAATAGGGTCAATAGTATTAAAAAAAAAAAAAAAAATAATTGTAACCGCAAATCGAAATAAAATCCACCTTACCAAAATGTTCACTAAAGTATTGTAAAAGCTAGAGAATAAAGGAATTCATTAATAGTCAAATAATACTCTTCACCTATATACTTTCTCTTAGTTCGATCATTTTCTGATGAGTCAATTGAAAGTGACAAATTTAAAAGAAACTAAGCCAAGTGATTAACTTAATTTGTAGTGGGAATTGAATAATTGTCAGAAATTAAATAATAAACACAGCTGCAAAATTTCCAACTCCCCACATTCTGCAATGTCTTTTGTCATTTTTTACTTGTAAACATGCTTGATCTGGACACTTCATAATATTCCATTATATATTACAAGATTCTGTAAATTCTGGGCCAAGGAAAATAATTAATACATCTATCATATACCTTGCCATGGAATTTCTCCATAAAGTTTATTACTCATTTCTTCTCTCCCATCCATGCATCTGCTAGTGTCTAACATATCTTCATTAGTTATATTTCTTTATATCTGGAGTCAACTGACCAATTTAGCTGAGATTCTGGTATCTGTAAATTACTAATTTTGTGTTTAAGTTGCCCAGGAAGATCAGATGTCAATTAGGGAGTTCATGCATGTAACAGCTACTTAATTTTCATCATAATTTACAAGAAAGACAACACATAGTTGATTAGACAGAGAGATTATTACAGGTTTCTTATCTGATATGATCTGTACATTAAGGAATTTAAACCATTATTTGATGGCAGAAACCAAGTTTGCTGCATATGCTATGGGAACAGATAAGAAACGAAATTCCAACACAAATCAACCCATTGCTTGAACCCCAGCTTTTGGCAGTGGAAAATGGCGGCCGTGATCTCACTCATCCCACCTGCAGAGACACAAAGATTAGCAGTACCGAAAATGCCAACAACGTTAACCTGCGGCAGCTTTTGCCGCCGGTGTCGGCCGCCGTTGTTAAAATCTTCGCTATTAACACAAAACTTGCAATAGCGCATAGCAATGGGAGATCAGAGCGCGCTTGTTGAGGAAATTAAGGGTGAGGAGAAGGGTGACTTGAAACAAAGATTGGATTGCACGTTTATCTTGGTGTTCATGTTTAGAACAGCAGCGAGGTGGTGGGTTCCTTGAATTCTGGGAAAATTCGGATTTTCCAAGGTTGATTTCGCCAAGAAAAAGGCTCCCAGAGTGTCCATGACGAGGTTTACCCAGAGAATCTGAAATTGCGTCAGCGGCTCATCGTCATTGGAGATGATTTGGGCTATGAAAGTTACAGTGAAGGCAGTGACGTTGAGAGTGAGCTGCAGTTCTATGAAGGTTTGAAGGTTTTGCAAATGTGCCTTCCAAACATTAATATTTCAAAGATTTTCCCAAAGATTACGCCCTTGATTGTAATATCTGCATCTTGGTTCTTCCTGGATTTCAATGATTCTTCTCCCATGAAAATCCCAACGTCGGATTCTTGTAACGCCGGGAGGTGTCGGACGGAAGTAGCGCCGGCGTGGATGCCACCACCTCCCCCTTTTGTCTCAGGCGCTGAATCAGAAGCAATTGGTCGGCCGGAGAAGAATCTGCAAACACACAACTCTCATCAATTTCATTATTATCCTTCAGGGTTCTAAAACCAGACGCTTTAATCACAGCTCCTTTGATTCCAGAATGGGAAGCCATTATTCTTGAAGTCTTGATGTTATCTTCAACCACTAGCTTCAATTTCACGCCGGATTTTCGGCACGATTCGATTGCATGTCTCAGCTCAACTCCATATGGGTTCTTTAACGCCACAATACCTAACAAAACCAGTCCGCCATTTTTGTCCTCCTCCATTATCAAATCATTGATATTCTCTCCATCATCATCTTCTTCTTCTTTTTGCTGTAGTTTTAATTGTTTGTAAGCAAACGCCACGAGCTGGGAAGAAGAGATTTTGGGTATTTGGTTGAAGAAATGAGTCTTTTGTTGATCATCTAGAGCTTGCATGGCTCCATCCACGCCATGATAGTGAGAACACATTGATAGAATCAACTTTGCGTCTCCTTTCCAGTGGATTACCAGGATGTTGCCCTCTTTCTTCCTCTCCAGCTTCATCGTCCCAGGTAGATTTTCCCCCGGACGATTCCTAGGTAGAGATTTCCAGTCTTCTTCTTCAACTAGATTATCCATGGGACCAACAACGTTTTCTGCCCAGAAAAGAAGAGAATCATCATCCTCGTCCTCGTCCTCCCTGCACCTCAAAATTCCTTGGCGCAATCTGTCAAGAACGCAATTCTCGACTTCTCCTGACGTGGGATTCTTGATTTTCTTGAACCCAATCCATAAATCCGCCATGGATGTGGGATGGAGCTCCAAATCGCCAGTTTTGGTGGCGCAGATTGTGGTGACTGAGCCGATTGTAGCGCAGGCGGGGAGTTTACAGGCTGTGGCTCCGTAATATTTGTTCATTTTCTTGGATGCATACGAGAGAGTGATGAAAATGCCGAGAGGTAATCCATCTCCCAATGCAAGAAGCAATACGCAAAGCTTAGATACCAGCCCGGAGTTATTGCCGCCGCCGCCGCCGCCCATTTTCCCCAGGATTCTTGTGGTCTCGTTCATCATCTCTTCCACTGTGTTCTTCACGCCCTTTCCAGGGTTCGGGTTCTGTTCGCACCATGATTTCTTTAGAAAGCACCTCACTGCTTGAACTGCCAGCATGAGGAGAGACAAACACAGCCAGATTCTCTGCAACACAACGCTTATGTTTTCGATTTCGCACTCGAATTTGGAGCATTTTGAGTGAGGATTTTGGTGTTTTCTTGATTGTCTCAACAGCTCTCCCTCTCCGTGTTCTTCCACCGCCTAACCACCATAAAACCCTCCTCCGCCGGATTTTCGCGTGTAAACACGGCGGTATTAACGCCGCCGTCGCCGTCGCCGTTTCTGAGAAAATCCATCGGCGGGTACTTCGTCCCCGGCTCCAAGCAAACAACCTCGCCGACCACTACCTCGACGCCGGGATTTGAACCTTCTCCCCATGTCGATCACCTTAACCTCACACGTTTCTCCGCTTCCACCATCTCTTCTTATCATGCACTTCGCCTGACAACCTTAAAAACCGCTCCGAAATGGAGGGACAGAAATATGGCCAGGAAAAACATAGCTCCGTCGAGAAATCCTTGTTTAGCCCCATTTCTCCGAACCCCAATGGCAGTAGAAAGCGCGGCGCAACAAACAAGGAGAACAAACGTCGAGTTTCTCAGCGCTTCCCATACAAGTTCATGGAAGGTGCAGGCACTAGGCAGTGATGTTCCAAGACACGTTGTTGGTCCCAACACTGTTCGCGGCGGCGGATATCCGCCTCTCTCCGGCTATCCCGGAAGCAATACTGGTCTGTAAGCCATCAGTAATTTCCGGAGGCTGAGGAGTCCATTATTGTTTCGCTCTTCTAGGATTTGTTCTAGTGTTTCGAAGTAGTTGCGAAGGTGGAAAGATGGAATCTGGTCATTATCTAAATTGTCATCTTTGAAGAAGAAGAAGGAATTAAAGTAGTGAGATTCTCAGGTAGTTGAAGCATATATATTATTTCTTCCATATTGAAGAAACAAGAAATTCAAATTGAATCTTCCCTGGGTTTCTGTAAATCAGTTTAAGAAGGATGCATGCAGATAATTAATATTTATACTGGAAGATGATGGAGGAGTTTGGTATCGCAATTACAATAAATAATAATAAAGAAAAAACAAAAACTTTATATATATGTTTTAAGTGTAGATTATGGTGATTCAGAGAAAGAAAACAAAAAGTATTTAATTGGAGAAATAGTAGTTAGGGTTTGATGCTGAAGGGTAGAGAATTTTCTGAAGAAGAGCGTGCTGAAGGACGGAGAAATTTACAGGAAAATACACCCACATTTATCAATTACCAACTTTGCTATCACTCCAAAACCTCAACTCATTATCATCCTAATATTCTTTCTTTTTTTATTAGTCAACGTGGAAACTGGAAACTTTTAATTTGCTATCAAGTCCAATCTTTATGATCAATGTTGAATTCCCAACTCCAATGATCTCATGTCTAGACCCAACAGAGCATCTGAGAGAGGATGTAATATCATGGTAACTCACTTGAATGCAAAAGCACAAATGCTAAATGGAACCCCCTCTAAGAGGTTTTCCCACGCGACCCAACCCTGAGTCATTGTTTCTAAACTTCACCCCTGCGAACCAACTATATGCCTATACAGGCAAATAATAATCAATTCAACATTACATATGGGTGACATTTTTGTAATTACACTAACTTTATTATGCAAACTTGAACATTAAAATATGCACTACTCTTTAAAATTTTCTAGGTTGTATTTAATTTGCACATTAGTATTAACATTTTGCACATTTAGTATTAAAAGATTGTACTTTTTTTAATAATGACATTTTTGTTGCCCTAAACTGTTGAATAATCAAACGCTTTCTTTAGCATTTTGATCTTTGGATTACATCATATTTACTAACCGTCTAATAAAAGGTTGTCACCTGCTGCAGCCTCTTTTGCACTTTGCAAGCTTGCAGTACACCAAAGCACGCAAAATAATTATTAAAAAAATGTGCACTTGTTTATACTACTTGTGACTTGAACCCATCGATTCAAGGATGGGGTCAACCTCAGGGTGGACATATACTCCAAACACTCAAACTAGACTACGATCAGGACATAGACCTACATATAGTTCAGTGATTGTCTAGTAACATAACAAATAAGGTAGCAAAGCAAGACAATCTTTATACGAAAAAATCATCGTTGTTGTGCTCCAAATATTTATTTAATCATGTACTCCGTAATACATAGATCAACTAAAATATTTGTTGGAATTATATGAGTTTTGCTTTAAATTAAATAAACTTTTTGATGCCAATTTTATATTGGATTCAACATATATAGTCTAACGGCATTAGTGTATAATTCTAAATAACTTATTAGTTCAACTTCAACGTAACCTTCTATGGAGATGGAGAGAGAGCCCACATTATTTTTTTAAAAAATTAGATAAAAAGAATTATATTATCATAAATTTGGCAAGTTAATAAAGACTATATATGTAGACAAGTTAAAAAGAATTACTCCCTCTGTCCCATTTTGCATGTCTTACTTTCCTTTTTAGTTTGTCCTAAAATGTTGTCCTCTTTCCAAAATTGAACATCACCATCATTCTACTTTTTTCCAAATTACCCTTATGATTTTGCTTTTATTTCCAAAAGTGAAAAAGTGAAGGGCATAATTGGAAAATACATAGCATTTACTTTAATTTCTTAAAAAGCGTGCAAAAAGCAAATGAGACAACCAATTCGGGACGGAGGGAGTACATTTTTAGTTTTGCTCAAGAGAGTTCAAACCTTATGATTGACATTTAAAATTTGAAAAAATTATTTTTATATTTGACTTTTCTTTGACTTGAAATGTTTAAGTAGTAGGAATTTGATTTCCTTGTACAGAAAAAACAAAAAGAAAAAATGAAAAATAAATCTACCTTATAAATGTTACTCTTCCCTTTCTATCCTTACCACCCGTTTGGTTGGAGCGAATTATAATTTTACTCCCATCTAATTCCCACTTAATTCTAAAGTCAAGCAAATTCCTTTGTTTAGTTGGAAGGAATTGCAATTCCGCATTTTCATGGAATTAAAAGTTCATGCCCACTTGGTATTTTAATTCAGCATTGGTTGAAAAAAAAATACCAATGAGAAAAATTTACCATTCTATTTTCTAACTTAAGAAAGATACTCTTGGAGATAAAATTACTCTTTTATGGGTATTTTTTGGATTTTTGGATGTAAAATTCACTGCTGGAAATTATGGATTTTCCGACCACCTGAAAGTGATTTTAAATCAAGTCGAAAGTAAAAAGTGGTCGGAAATAGCAACAACTGTTTTTCCGGATACCAAAAGTGGTTGGAACAAGGCTTTGGACTTGATTTAAGATCACTTTTAGGTGGTCGGAAATTCCATAATTTTCAGCCGTGATTTAAAAAGCTTAACATTTTATTATATTTAATTAAGTTGTGTGCTTTTATTTTTATGAAGTTTTTTTGGATGTGAGCTTATGAAGCTTAATGTTGCATGGTTAAGTAAATTTTGGAAGCTATTAAACATGTTCTAGTGATACAAGTTTATATCTAATGTGTCCAAATAATTTAACAACGCATGCATTATAGTTTGACCACAAATTTACTTAATAATTAATAATAAATAATAAAATAATAATAATATTATTATTATTATTATTAAATTATTTTATTTATTATTATTATCATTAATTATTATTATTTTATTATATTATTATTATTATTATTATTATTATTTATGGGAGCACTTGAAATTGAAATTTTGCAATAATTTTGATCTGAGTCTATTCCTGCAAAACCGAACATATGCAATTTAATTTCACACTTTTATCCCACATTTATTTCTCTCTCATGAATTGCATTTCTTTTCCCCTTATAATTTACCTCATTGCAACCAAACACCTCTTAAATCAAAATATAAAAATATACATTTTCTTCAAAAAGTATTACTATACATTTTCTTTATATAAGGTAAACAAATATTTTATTACGTACTGATCAGTATTTTACATTTTTCAGGTTAATAAGTTTACATTTCATCTTGACTTAACCCGTCTCACCACGGACAAAATCTATGAGATAATCTCACACAAGTTATTTGCTTCATCCCAAAACTTGAAGTAGATAAGAAAGTATTCAAATCGCCTCTAAAAAAACTAACAAATCTACCACTTATTCGATAAAGAAGTTAAAATTTTAATCTAGCTTAAACTCATTGAGTTAATTGATTAACATAAACTTATACCCAACATGATCACAATGGGACATTACTAAAAATACGATTTTTTCAATTACTTTATTGGGTACCTTAAGGACAGTGAATATATGTGATATAAAAGATGATAAATACTATTAATTGCTGAATATTTAATTCCAAAATATCAGGACCAATAAGTCCAAAAGTGATTACTAATTTATTTGTTCAAATATGATTTGATATTGACTTCGACTGGCCCTAACAGCGCTCGAGCATCACATCTCTATTTGGAAAATGCAATTAATCAATGATCCTCCCACTATACAAACAAAGTTCACAAGCTTTTAGTAATTAAAAAAAAAAAAAAAAAAAAAAAAGTTCCCCGTCCAATTTAAGCGGACACCGTTAAAAAAAAAATACACATTGGAAAGGTTCACACTCAGATACCGTCTATACCACATAGTCTTGGAAATCTTCAATCATAATTAATTACATAAAAATCATTATTTGTTCAATAATTACACAACTACAAGAAATCACATAGAGTAATATTCCATGATTAATTTAGTAATCAACTATATTTATGTTTATTTGTTTAATTTGAATCATATCTATAATTGTGTTTAGTTATATGTTTTTTAAGGATTCGTCTTCTGAGATGGATCATACACCCATCAAAGGAAAAATACAAGGCATGGACTGGTGAAATTGATGCTGATGAAGTTGAACCACTCAAGGTTCAGTGAAACGTTGGTTGAATGACAGTATTCTACTAATGTTGTGGGAAAGAAGATGAAGGTGATTGTGAAAGAAGAGAAGCTTTGATCACAAATAGTATAACCAATGCATCCTACTTCCTTAATTTCATTTTCAGTATTGCTTACATTTTGTTTCGAACAGACTTTTGAATCTGCTACTATGTTTCAACATTTCGTTTCCAATTTCTGACTATACAAATAATTGGTTTCTTAAATTTCATTTCAATTATGCAATATATGTTTCTGTGTAATTTTACAATTTCATTTTTTGTTATTTTTTTGAAAACTTACAATTTCATTTTAGTTATACAGAAAGTAATAATTATTAAACAAAATAATGATTGCATTATTACTAATATGGAAATCATGTTTTAGAAGCAATGGTATTATCTGGAAGTAGTGCAGTTCATAAAATCTTGATACTAAGAATGTTATTAACTCCTTCAGATTTGTGACTGACTTTAAAATTTCAAAGAAGACAATTCCCTCTAAATCGTCTCTTACGTAATGACGATTAACAAGAGTCAAGGTCATTCACTTTCACGTAGGCCTCTTTTTGAAAAGACCAGTATTTAGTCATGAACAATTATATGTGGTTATTTCAAGAGTCTCCAACTCAAAAGGTTTGAAGATTTTGATTGTGATAAGGAGAACACCCAAAGTAATTCTACAGCAAACATTGTATACAAAGAGATTTTCCAAAATTTGTAACACTTTATTATAATATATACTTAATAATGGTTTCTTTCATGCACTTCTACATTGATTTTCAATTTTTTAAATTTTTCCTTTAACTCATCATATCATAATCGTTGTCGTGCATTGCACGGGTAACACACTAGTTAGTAATTAAAAAAAAAAAAGTTTCTGTCCATTTTAAACGACACTGTTAAGAGTTATGTGGGTACGTAGAAAAAGTTTTAGGTTTTGCACAATAACGTGTGAAACACGTAAAGAAGATTAAGGCTGATTAAATCGTATATTGCTTTTCCAATAGACTTTAAATTTGTAGTATTTAATCCGACATATGGACTTCACATTAAAATCCATGTGAAGCGTACCGCTCTTTCTGTTATAGATACATGGCTAACGTAAACTAATGGGTATATAAGATTTCTATTCTATTTGAATACAAACATTACAACAAAAGCTAATCAGAGTACTACTTACAGTATACATCTTAGGACTTTCATGGCTTCTATATACATTCTTAGACGTGATATATCTCGTTTTAAAACAAGAAGTGCAATCAAAGTTAGGGTGGTGTGTACATATGAAATCCTAGAAAGAAAAGGTTCTTCTACAATCAAGTGCAAAGAGTGTGTCTTCCATGATCAAGAGCTATTTGCATCTACCAGGTTGTTGATTAAAAATCCTTTTTTTTATGCATATGCATTGTCTTTAAGTCGCACTTCAACCAACATTAATTTGCATTTTTTTCTTTCATTACATGGCACTTTTCTACATGCTCATATACTCAAAGAGCATGTTTTAAAGCACTTGTCCAGATTTATAGAAGGTGATGTATATGGTGTTAAGAATTTTCTTGGTCATTACTAACTTTATACCTACAAAACGAGCACCCACTAGTGTATGTTAAAATTCAGGAGAGAAAAATTGTCACTTAAATAATTAAGGAGAAAAAACTACTATTAAGTATATAACTTAGGGAGAAAAAAAATGTTATTTTCCTTAAAAATACTAAAAAAAATAAACAAGCAACAAAAAGTTGATTTAATGAACATAAATATGACCGATAAAATGAGACAAAGAAGTACGGAGTATCAAATAACACTTTTAAAAATTAAACGTATAGTATGATCTTCTTCTTCTCCCAATATAGTATGATCTAATGATACGATTGATTGATTGATGTAACATAATGATATATTGATATCATGATATGACAATGTTAACGTAAAAAGAATAAATGACACAAAAATAATAATAATGACAAGGCAATTTAATAGAAAAAAGAGTAAATGACAATATTAATGACGAGGCAATTTAAAAGTACAAAAAATCTCTTGACTTTTGGTTAAGTTGCCCCCCATGACCCATGTGCCTAAGCCATCATTGGCTGACAATCAACGGAATTTAGAAGAAAATTAAGCATATATAGTCAAATTATTGAGAAAGAAAGTTGGAAATTAAAGAAGAAAACTGTATATATTGCTTAGCTTCTTCCTAGTATTTTTCACTTTTACAACTTCTGAACCAAAATTATAAAAATTTTCACACACAAAATTGAGGACTGTCACACCAAACCTGCTATCAAATGTTTGAACGAAAGACCAAACTAGATTTAGTTGTCGGCCGTCTTAATCAAAGATATTTAATTAGTTTTTTTTGTCACTGAAATTAAAGTTAGAAATTTAGTTAAATTACCTTGAAATTTCTTATTATTCCACGTATAGCAACATGTTCTGAGGGTGAAATACTGGAGCAAAGAGCGACATCACTTCATTCTATTCTAATTAGATGGCATTATTTGGTTAAAATTTTAGTGTATGATTTACAAAAAATGTTTTTCACAATTATTACTCCGAAAACATTCCTGGATTTCTCTCTCTCTATAATCGTGAAATGAGTAGGCAAACCTACTATCTGCTCATTTACTATTTGAGTTAAATCAAGGATAGTTATGTTGTGCATCCGTATGCACCATGCATGGCGCATACGGATACAAAAACGACGTCGTTTTATTAAAAACGCGCATTTCATTTAAAAAAATTCAGTTTCGATTCCCCTCAACATCATTATGTTGTTCATCTATTCTGGAATTTTAGTTCATAGATTCTGGAATTTTAGTTCATTGAATTTGGAATTTTAGTTCATCGATTCTGGAATTTTAGTTTATCGATTCTGAAATTTTAGTTCATAGATTCTGGAATTTTAGTTCATTCATTCTGGAATTTTTAGTTCATAGATTAGATTCTGTAATTTTAGTTCATAGATTCTAGAATTTTAGTTCATCGATTCTGGAATTTTAGTTCATATGTTGTTGTTGAGAATCGAAATTAATTTTTTTTTTTATGTGAGACGCGCGTTTTTAATAAAACGACGTCGTTTTTGCATCCGTATGCACCATGATGCACAACATAATTTGCCTAAATCAAGCTAGCCTAGTTAAAATTCAATTTAGATGGTCTACATTGAACAATTAAAAAAAATTGGCCCAGTCCATAGCTCACCTTTTATTAAAAATAAAATTAAAAAAAGGAAAAAGGTTTAGTTTTTCTTTTTTTTTTTTTTTTTTTTTCCTTGAATTAAGGGTGAAATAGGGCCACTGAACTGCACACGAAAATGCAATTTAGAACCATTGAACTTAAAAAACCACAATTGGGTCCCTAAACTAACCAATTTCATTTAATTGTTCATTTTTCAATTTCTCAATTGCCTAAAACAGTTACCCCTCCACCGTAGGATGGCATTATGTGTCATTTTTTAAATATAATTTTTTTTTTAAAATTAATTTTTATATTTAATAATAAAAACTAATATAATTTATTTTAAATTAATTTTTAATGTTTATAAATAAACTAAAATAATTTTTTTTTTGGAAAATAAAATAATTTGTTTTAGAAGTCGTACATGGCTTGGATTTTATTGTAAAAAAAAAAACAATTATTTAGTTTTTATTTATAAACATTATAAAAAACTAATTTTAAAATTTTCAAAAAAAAATTAAAAAATTAATTTTTTTTAAATGCCACACAGCATCCTAGGGTGGAGGGGTAACTTGGTTAGCCAACTTGAGAACCTGAAAAATGGGACAATTAATGAAATTTAGTAGTTTAGGGATCTAATTGGTAATTTTTTTAGGGTTCCAGTGACCTAATTGCATTCTTGTGTGCAGTTCAGTGGACCGTATTTGACCCTTATTTCCTTTTTTTTTTTTTCCCTCCAATTTTTTATTCGTTTGGTGTCAGAGCAAGGGGCCAACAAAACATATATATTACACAACATAGGCCCATTTTTTTTTTCAAATTAAGGTTATGTATTTTATTCTTCAATTTCTTTTAGTTCATTCAGTCTTTAGGTCAAAGGATAAAGATTCATTTTTGACAGTAAAATATCTTCTAAAGTTTTTATTTGGAAAGAAATGTTTCTAGTCCATCACTCACACTGCGGTTCTCTCTTTCTTCCTACAACAAATGTATATGTTATATGGAACCGTATCCACCTTTTAAGGTGGACAACAGGTTTACCAAACAACTGTTCATAATTAAGGTATATAGTTAAAAAATTATGAATCATATAGTCTCATGTAATTATTAATATAGAGAATTCGAATAATTGTGAATATGAAGTTTTTAAAAATTCATTTGAATGTATATAGCCTTGTATAATATGAAATTCAAGACAACACTGCCAGAGTTGATATTACACAGTGGAATTGGTCTAAGGATTAGTTAAACCACATAGCTAATCAAACTCAATTAAGAATTTATTCACTCAAATACATATAAACGCAGAACTAGTTCTGAACTGGTCTGATGACTAACAAAGCATGCACAATTTACAAGGCAAAACCAACAAAAACAGTTAAACAAGACGCAGTTTTGGTAACTCAGTTTGGGAGTATGCTATACCCTACATTCTTGGGGGGGAACATCTCATGCGAAACGATTCCCAAATTATCCATTAACTTCAAGAATGGCGAATTCTCCAATAGTAGGCGAGAAGTACAAGAAGGATTCAATTAGGTAACGGTAAAGACTTAGCTAGCTTAAAGGAATTGCTTCAATGAAGAATGGGTTTGCGCACTTGCGATACTCCCACCTTAAAATTGGAGTTCCCCCTCATTTGCAACTTGAATGGTTCTCTCATTCGTCATATTCCAAAGAGATTTTCAGGTGGCCCGGGTGATCAATAAAGAGCCTTGGGAGCAAATTGACTTGTTTTGTTTTTTTTGTTCTCCAATAAGTAATCATTTCAATTCCCTTTAGCTTTCTATCCAATTCCCAAGTGTAGTTCGGTCTATCTTTGTAAATTTCATGGTCAATCTTCAAGGAGAATTGAGATGGCCTTTTTTTTTTTAATATATGAAAATCCACGTAAAACTTTCTTTGTCATTTTCGAACAACACGTCGAACATCTACCCACGCTGATTTAAGTCTTTCATAGCTGATGAGAAGTGAAAAATATCCAGCTGATAAGATAACCTGTTTAGACCTCTGACAACTTAATTACAAGCGATTGAACTAAAAGAATGAAATAATGTTTGTTCCATAAACTTTAAAACATAGAGAAGTAAACAATTAAATCTTCTGTAAATTCTTTTGAAATATTCATTTTATTAAACATTTTTTCTTAAAGTATCTTTTTATTTTATATTTTTTTAGTATTTTATTAAAAATAATTTTGTATTTAGCGTTTTTTTTAAAAAAATGAAGCTAAATAGAAAATAGTAATTTTCTAATTTCCAGCAACCAGGAAAAAAATAATTTTCTAACTTTTATAACAAACACAACAAATGAAAATAATTTATGAAATTGAGTCAATGGTTTAGAAATCACTTATTTGAAAAATATTTTTATGAGCATTCCAAATTGCCTTTCCACATTTTTCCCTCATACGGCATCACCAGGTCCAAATAATTATACGCATTTCATGAGATATTATGATGCTACATTAAAAGATATTAGCTATAAATTAGTTTATAACTATAAACTTTACAAATTATAAATCATCATTATTTTGATTTAAAAGAAAATTGAGTATACTAATAAAGGGTGGAATAATAAAAAAGGTCATTGTTTCCTTTAATTTTTTTTATAGATTGTCCAAATGGTAATCCCTCAGGAATCGAAAGCCAGAAAAACTAATCCTACCGTCCCTTACGGTTCAGCATACTAAGTTGGTAGGGGATCTAGCAACATGGTTTGCTCCATTCACATGGGGGGGGGGGATCAAACCCCCAACCTATTGTTTAAGGGGACGAAGTGCCTGAACCACCATGCCAACCAATGTTGGTTATTTTTTCCCTTTATATTTAATCAAATCAGTCTATACTACGAGGATAATAAATTTGTTTTCGGTGTATATTTCTTTTTTTTTCTTTTTTTTGCAAAGGAAACCATAAATATACATAATAATATAATATAATTAATCAATAATAAGATAATAATAAGTAATAATAAAGAAAATCACATGGAAATGAAAAGGGATTTTTATGCATTAAGGGAAACAATTCCAACTCTCTTGGGCTTTCTGGATTTGTAAAAGAAGGGAATTTATGCATTAATTACAATACTAAGCCCAGCCTGTTCTTTACAAACAAAGTAAACGGAAGAAGAAGCAAAAGGCACATAGCCAATTATAAAATGTAAAAAAATAAATAATATAATAAATAAATTAATCAACACAAAAGTCTAAACATCATCATCATCACTTAAGAAGCAAGCTCATATCTCATGGCGTTCAACTCTTCACATGCAGGCTTTATCTTAAGTTTCCTTTCTTCTACTCTTCCCCCCATTTTTATTTTTTTTGGGTTTTATTGTTATTTTTTGCCTAAGCTTGATTCAAACCGGTGTAAGAGGAACATGGCACATTCTTGAGCCAAGATGTTGGGGGCATTGCTATTTTGCTATATATACACCCACCTTCTCCTCCTCATCTGCTATATTCCTTTCGTTCTATACAGCCAAAAAACATAAAGGTCAGTTCGCTTCCCGGCTAAAGATAAACAAGAAGCAATGTTGCAAACTAATGAAATTTCGTGTTCTTGATGCAGCAAAGGATTGTCATTAGAGTTCAGTTAAAATGTCAGAAATGCCGATCCAAAGCTATGAAGATTGCTGCCAAAGTCATCTGGGTACATTGTACATATGTGTGTGAGCACAATAGTTTAATTGCCCATATGGACAACTCAGCTGGTCATAGAGATGAAGTTCGGAAACAATGACCCGGGACTCGAGTCTTACCAGCGGGCAGTGTGGGGAGCAACCCTCAGTGAGGGGGGCTCCCTTGTGCGCGGTAAGCAAAGGTCTAGGCCTCTAACACTCTGTGTTCAGCTGAGTTACCATGATTTTACATCCCCCTAGATGGCTCTGTCGGGCCGGGACATGGGGGGCCCTTGGGGTTGGGAATTAACATTTTTGGGAACAATGATATCATGCTATAAAATGTTGAATTCCTTGTTTGGTTTCGAATATAGGTGTTACCTCGGTGGCTCTACAGGGAGAGGAGAAGTGCAATCAAATAGTGGTGATAGGAGAGGCGGTTGATGCAGCTGGATTGACGAGTTTAATAAGAAAGAAGGTTGGAAATGCGAGTTTGGAGCTTGTTCATGCAGTGGAAAGTGCAGAATAGTATCACGATTCAAAGAATGAAAGCTCGGTGAAAAAAAAAAAAGGGACAAATATAGGAAGTACCTTGATTGATTGTTGTATTCTGTCTGCACGCTCTTGTGATTAATTGGTACCACGTTGCAATCTGTAATGGTTATTTGTAGGACAATGGAAACCGCCCTGGCAAAAACATAATCACAATGCAGAGTCCTTTGTGGTTACGAGACAAAATGGCGTTTATATTTACTTCACTCTCTCGGTTGTTGAGAATGTCACTTACAGAGTTACAGGAAAGCGAATTTGCGCGCTCGATTCATATTAATGCTGGAATATGTATATACTAATCCGTAAACAAAGTTCAGGGAAGAGAAGGGTCACCAGTCAGGGTTGCTCGAATACTAATATTCCTTAAAAGACGAAGCCACGTGTGCATCCGAGGCGCGAATTTGCATCAACCGATTCCTGCATACTGTGGAATGCAGGACTATCCACGACGCTCGATATTCTATCCGCAGTAACGGATCCTCCGAGAAGTTAACGAGAGCTTCTGCAGCGTTATCTCGCAAATCCCTCCAATTCATTCTTGCAGCATATTAATTAGAAGCGGGATTTGCTCCCGAATCAGCGAGAGCAACTCTATCCGCTTCGTTATAACTCAACTGGGCAATGGCCCCGGAGACCTTTTCCCTCACATCGACGTTTTGATCTTGCAAAAGCTCCACGAGAATGGGGATTGCGTTTGAGTTACGGAAAGAATATGTTGCAAATGTTTGTAACCGGAAGATCCCACAACACGTCAGCAGCAGCAGCTTTGGCTCCCGCGTGTTATCTCCTCGTAGGATTCCTAACCAATTCTGTTCGGCGATTACAATCGGCGTTTTTACGACAATCCTGATGCCAACTTAAACACGTCCTCCGCATTCCTTCCACACTACCACATAGGAAAAGTTCGAGGTTCCCTGGGAGAGAAAGAATCAACAAATACTAAGGAATCGACCCAGCATTAGATAGCACTGAACAAAAACGAAAGATAACTCAATACATATGGGATGAAAATGAACACCGATGCAACATATTACCCATGCTAACCACAAATTTTGTACAGGGGAGGCGTATCCTACCTGAAGTAAACCTAGCACACAAACCGCATCAATATATATATGGCACACGAAAAGGGATATCACGAGCGATAAGGCCATTCGCGACTTCACCAATTTACCCCACAACATAATATACTTCCAGGAGCAACGCTAACCAATTTTGCCTGAAGCTGGGGGGCCCGGCAA
>VALG01012598.1:0-10311 GCA_009835305.1 Ipomoea purpurea
CGAAACTATAAATGGTCCCATAGATCATTGTCTGGTTTTTGCCCGTCTGCCCCATTTATTCTCATCTATCAAACACTTAGATGATGATTTTACCGAGTGATCAAAAATATAAAATCCAGCAAATTCTCGTGTTCAGTTGGTGCATAAAAGGACCAAAACTGATAGGCACCAAAAATTAAAAAATTTTAAAGTTGTGCACCAAAAGTCGATTAGAACATCAAAATCATGGGACCAAATGTGAAATTCAATTCATCATATGGATAAAGATAATTTAACATGAAATTACAATCTTCAAAATCAATAAACAATTGTCTAATTCGTTGAATTGTAATTCATTTTTACCAAATTCCATCGAAATATTTCTATGACTTTAAGAATTGAATTGCTAATTCCATTGACTTTTGAGTCTACTAACTTATTTTCGCAATGACAATTCAAAAAAATTTTTATATAATTTATTCTATAGTCTACTGAAACTAGAATGTGCTGGATTTTATATTTGAATCACTGTTTAAAATCATATCTATAGTTTTGATCGATGAGAATAATGGGAAGACGGCAAAAACCAGACATGATCTATGGATTATAGTTGACCATTGCAAACTCTCCTTCCCTGAATATGATTTCTTTGTTTAAATATTCTTTCCATCGATGACGATTTTGCCCATAATATAAAATCCAAAATATTTTATCATCTAATTGGCTGAAAGACCCAAAACTGACTAAAAATAACAACAATAGCCCAATCATTAAAAATTAAAATTATGCACGTGATAAAAATTTAAAATCATGACCAAAAATGATATTAATTCTCCATGATATAAAACATCTTCTCATTCAATCGCGATTCAAAAAGTCACACTTATTCTTTCCATTGAAATTACAATCATTTCTCCCCTAATTCCCTTTTTATTCTTTCCCATGAATACAATTCATCTCTCCTAAGTTTCTCTTCCAACCAAACCCTACTCAGATCATGTAGCTTGTTTCTAAGCATAATTTCTCTTGAAAATTAAAAAAAGATCTAATGAGTCAATCAATCAGAAAACAATGGGAGAAGTAAGAAAATTCCCCTTACATAGCAGCAAACCGAGCCCGGATAAGGGAACGGGAGAAGATGATAGAACCGTTTTTGATGGGAGAACCTCGCCGGAGAACAAGGTGACGCGCTTCGTGCGGCGGCACTTTAATTGCGATTGAAGTGCAGGTGGAGGTGTAGACAAGTTGTATGGTCACCTCCCTAAACCCCCAGTCGCAGTCCCAGCCTCTTGTTCATGGTCGAAAGTAGGCGTTGAAAAAGTAAAAGTTTCGGTTTCGGGTTGAGGAGTGGCAGACCGATCCGCTTACTTGGGCGTGCAATCGCGCGGTCGCAGGCGTAAGGCGATGGTGCTTTCATATTGGTGAATTGGCGTTTGATTCAGGTGCACCATTCTTAGAAGTATTAAATCTCCGCACGCCGGCATAAGCCTTCCTTTCCGCCGGAAAGATCGAGCTGAATTTGTGTTGGCCGCCGTATCCGAAATTCCCCAGTGCCTCTAAGCGCGGGGAAGAACGCTCTTCTGACCTCGTCAACAGCCCGAACAGAACCTCAAGGCGCTGCCTGGGGGCGGTTTGCCTTTCTTGGACCCAAGTTTGAGAAGCCGCCGTAGATTTGGCGCGAGGAGCGTTGCGAACACTCGTTTCTCGGTGGGCACCCGATCTCCCCCACCTGACCGTCATCTTGCCTCCCTCGCGCGCCATGGCCCAACGCCGATCGTAGTTGGTCAAAGACGTGGTAGTTTTGCTTATCGCGAGAGCTGTCGCGCCGTCGGAAGAAGGCGAAGTCGAAACGGAAGCATCCGTTGCGAAATAAAGGTGGAGGAAAGGTAGACGTGATCAGAAGGATCGTTCCTGTCACCAGTACTTTATGTTGCTCATTGTTTCTGATCCGCCGGAACATCCACCGCGGGACGCACAAGGTTTCTCCGCAGACATATACACTTCGCGTTGAATTGTCTGCACTGGTTTACCGGACCAGCTTCATTCATGCCTTCTGCATGTTCCAAGCGCTGGATACGACATCAAATAACCCCAATTTTCTTTTAGAACTTAGAAATTCGTCCCTTATACCCACAAGCCTGCACCTCAATCAATGCAATATGTAAAAAAATCACTAAAACACTGGTCGGACACTCGGAGCCTAGGCCTAATCAGTTTAAGCGCACTGTAGCAGTTGACTATCACCAACACTTAAGACCATCAATATGCACTTAGGCAGACTAGTCAGCAACCTAAGCAGTAACGCTAGATCCATTGATTATGGTGATTACGCTAGTTTACTGCACTGCCTAGCAAATTTTGCGCTCTATATAACATGCATTATATATATACATACGGTGATTTTAACGCCATCGGGAAGAAGTGGGTTTATCAGCATTTTCTTACAAAACCTCTAAATCATAATTACATGTCTTTGAGATCGCATTGGGGGTGCCATCATGACTCAATGCCTACACCAAAGCATTCAGATAGCTCCGGAGTTGAAAGCTCACTCTTAATCCCGTTCCCTTCAGATCTTCACACCGATTTGTCAGGTATGGGAGAGACGAAGATGTCGCCCCCAGGTTCACCCCAGGCCACAACCCGCTACTCCGTCATCAACACCAAATGGCAGTGCGCACCATCAGCATCGCCGATCTCCACTCAACTCACTACCCACCGAAATCACCGTCAACTTTTTCTTTTTTTTTTTTAGAAAATGTATATGTTTTTATTATTTTTATATTATTTTTATTCCTTTTTTCTTTAATTGAATGGATTTGTGAGTGATTCCTGAATGATATTTTTATATAGGAAAAAGATGAACTGATAGTAGGGATTCAGTTTTGGACTATGAATGAAGCAGTTACCCCTTTGGAGGTTACCTTGAACAATCTCAGCCTACTTATTGATTTCATGGTAAGTGGCTTAATTAATAAAATTAAATTAAAATTAATAATATATATAATTGAACGAGTTTATGCAGTCTGAAAGAGAATTGCTGGATCTTGCTTATTTTAATTCCTCTCCATCACTGAAATGTAATTAGTCTCTCATAATATGTTAAGGTTTCAAATATTACTTCTTTATCTTACTCTTAAATTTACTTCTTGACAAAATCGTAATGTTATTTTCAAGTGAGTCTAATACAAAAAAGAACATTACATTTTTAATATTTCTAATTATTAATGAAGCCCACCACTAAATATTGGAGAGCAACATCACCACTAATAATTCAAGACATACATTAATAATTCATAAGAGGGTTTGTTTTAATAAATTATTGCACGAATGGCATCAAGAGTTTCAATATTTTTAATATGATCCTCAACTGAATATAAAGTCAATTGTATTTTCATACAGTTAATTTAATATAATGCAATTATTTTAATACTACGGAGTATAAAAATAAACTTTGTATTAGAGTCATTTACAAAACACACATGAACGTATAATTTGCATGACTAATTGCCTCATCACAAACGTGGGGCAAATATTTGACCCATGAACAAATATGAAATAACCATCCCAAATAATATGTTAATAAGCATGTATCAATGCACAATAACATGAAAACCCCAAAAACATGATAAGAATTTCTCTTCACTACCGAAACTTAAACTTTCAAAATAACACACTTTTGAGCACAAGAATTCACATAAATATGTTTACAATATTCTAAGTCCTGATTCAGCTTCAAGGAGTCCTGAGTTCATCGTCAAGGTTATATTATACCGATTTGAAGTCCTCTTTATCCGCTGGCACGCTGCTCGCAGCAAGGAACGAAGCAAAATTCATTAACATTTTAATGATCTGATGATAATATAAAATCGGCGAGCTAAAATACTGTCCATATAAGAGGGGGAAGTTGAGTTTTAACTGAATCAATTCATCAACATTACACAGCACAAGAAGAGAAACTATACCATCCCCACATTTCATCGTTGGACATAGCAAACAAATAAACATATGGTCCCTGCTCATAATCACACTCGATCGTAGATTTATTTGGCTCCTCAGCCGCTGAAACAATGTTGTACATTCTGTATTATCTCCAAGCTTGTTTCTCAGCTCCTACAAGCAAGGGTATGTTGATAAGTACTTCTCCAGCATTAAAATAGAACAGTATCACAAACCGACCACTAAAACATAGTCATGCAAGAACTAACATCAAATCAAAGCAGCCTGTTATAGATAAAATGAATAGAATAAGGTGCAGGCCCAATACCACTCCTCAAGTCGTTCCCAAAAGCAGATTGTAAGAATGGGCGCCTGAACTTGGGGATAGCTTGGAGGCACACACTGTATGTCTTGTCAGGAGTCAGAGGAAACATAACATTCAATGACATGCATTCGTTAGTTCTGTGCAGAAACATTAAGAGAATCATGAACATTACGTGTATAGCTCTTAGCCGCTCAAATCCTCGTGAGGAAGTTGTGAAAAGCAGCCTCAAGCATTGCAAGCTGTACAACTGGTCATACAATTCCTCCAGAATGAGAAGCGTGAGACTTAATTATCACCAATGCTCCAAGAATCGAAACTTCTTCGACCCAATGACCCAAGGCTCTCCTGATGTTGATTACATTGTAACGTTAACAGAGAGGAGATCTTATCTCTCTGCAAGAGGCTGTCACTCCACCCTCAACAGAATTTTTTTGAACAAGTTAAAGAAATGTATCTTTTAAAAGAATAAGAATAAAAGTTAATTTAATTACCTACTTTATTATCAGACAACTCTTGCATGCAAAGTTCTTAAAAAGCCAAATTTTAAGCTTTCCCAATTTGACCTCTGTTTATATTACAAAAATGCTACACTTAGACTCAAAGCAACCAAATATCACAACTTGGGTTTCAGGGTTACAATGAGGCAAATATGGATTAATCTTCCAATGTAAAACGCATGACTTCTCACAACTAAATGATGTCATGCACCATAAATTCGAATACAAGGATATATGAAGAAAGCTCTCTTCTGTTTGGTTTGGGGTTAGGATGGAGTGACAAAGACCATTTATTAGTAAAGACAACAAGGAGTTGGTTCATTCACATTCCACAATAGGCTTAAATCATCTCCTGCTATAGTCCAATGGATTAGCTTGCAAAATTACTTTCTTAAAGATACAACAGAGAAAATTCCTCCACATAGCTACTCTCAAAGGTATTCAATAAATATCTGATATGAACCAGTCTAATTATATTTTTAATTAGCAACGTATCCAGAATATATCATTAATACAAGAGAAAAAGAAAGAATAATTAGCACTAGTGGTAAATATCAGCTATAAAACTATTATAGTACTTAGAACTAAGTTACAGGTGTTTCTATATTTAGCCTTAACACATCACATTCTTCCAGACCAGTATGGGCAGAGCCACCAGAATCTTCAGGAATGCTGCTGTGCTCAATTCTTCCACTTGAGTTGCCAATGTCTGCTCATTGATTACAACAACCTTGCTCACTACAAACCATGTAAGGGGAAATGTTGAGGTAGGCTTACTACAATTGATTCTAGCTTTCCAAATCATAGCATAAGACTACCATGAATTTTAATATTCCAAGAACTAGTTCTCAAGGTATGGGAAATAAAATCCTTAATATTACATCCCATTTAATTACTCAATCTCCCTTGGCATGTCACACAATAATTACACCGTGAAAACTCAAAGCAAGATAACTAATCCACTTTTATGATTACCATATAACAACCTTGATATCTTTAAATTACCAACAAAGCAATTGTGCAAGCTCAAAAATAATTATTGTTTGGGTGCAAACATCTAAGGTAACTAACAATCATAAAAACATTGTATTCAGTTCGAGAAAGAATATTAAACCACATTGTAAGATTGTAAATCAAAAGTAAGCATTATCTTTTAAGTATGCATGAATCTCAAGATTCCTTGCTTTATGATTTTGTAACTCCTTGTTAATCCATCTTTTTTACACATTATTTCCAGTTTCCAAGATCTCTTAACATAAACAAAGATTGGAGCATAAATTACTGAAGACTTTCCTTCACACGTGCCGCCCCTGCTGGTCAAAGCAAAAGGCCAATACAAAAAAGGATGGAGCATACAAATAATGAAAGACCAAATTGCTTCTAAAACTATTTTGGAGTAAAAGTCCATCCTTAAATTGTTTTTATTATGACAGGTTCATTATCTTATTATAGAATTTTTTAAACCCTATCTTTGTTAAATTGTATTTGACAATGATAATCTGACAGCCATATGAAGGTGGCTAATTAATAACCTACTCTACACCATTGGTCCTAAAGCAGGAACAATATCTACATATTTGAAAACCAAACCCAAACAAAGGAAAATTAATTATAAATGGTATACCAAACTATAATTTCATCATGAGTAGTTCTTTAATTCCCTTGAGAAAATAAATACATCAACGCCGTCTAAATAGTGATTATGATATAGATTCCAATCCTGTTTTAAAATTATATATTATATTTTACTCTTTATAGCAGCATAATAAGAAAAATATATATCTAAAAAAAGTATATCTACTGACACACAGGGAATTGCTCTAGCATACATGTTAAAAAATAATATAGTTCACAATCCCAAATTATAATAATATACACGACACCATTAGATGAAGAATGTGAGATAAAAACAATAGAATAAACACACTGCACAACTCAAGACCAACTAAAGCACACTAATTTTAGTACAGATAAGAGCCCATCTATAGATAACTAAATAATTATATTCCTATATAAATATCTAAACTAAGTTCCTAATTTACTTCAGGCTGCTATGTGTATCTCAAGTAGCAATCAACATAAATCTGCACAACAATATAAAATTTAAAATATTGATGATAAGCTTAATACAAAAAATCACAATAACATCAACAGTCGCAATGTTTCTAGTAATATAGGCATAAGCTCACTTAAACCACATGATCACATTCAAATTATTGTTTGAATTTTAGTACTTAATAAATAGAGTTTGATCCATAAGTCTATACTATGCAGATTGCTGTAGTATCATTATAGTATTTGAAAGACATGAAATGAGTATGATATACATCTTTAATTTAAACACCAGCTATGCTTGCATACTACATACATATTCCCATAGCTCAATTCACTGATATTTATTATGAGCTGGTTTATCAAACAATAGAGCTTAGAATTTGAATATACTGATAGACAGCATAGCAATAGCCATTATCACTTTGCAGAGAGAAAAATTTGATTTAGAAAGGATATACTGAGATGCACAAAAATAATAAAAAATAAAGCAAAATTAATATATAAAATAGAGATAAAAAGAAATACAAAGTATCAAAAAAGCACAAAACACATAAAATACAAAAAAACCGAAAAAAAAAAACCCAAATATTACAATAAATTAAACACTAAATACATAATAATACACCTCATAAGCATCTGCCATAAAAACATCATGATAATCATGCAAACAAGCATTTGTAATAAACTTCTATGTATTTGTCTTGCCACAATTATACTTCAATATCTAACTAAATGACTCAATTTTATTTATATAGATTCATAGAAGAAAAGAATTCTGAGAAGATAAATTATATTTATCTAAAAAATAATTATACTATATTTGTAAAGTACATCCAAGATATCAGAAAAATTCCAGGTGAACATATGCACGTCAAAAGTCACAAGCAATTAAATTAATAACCAAATTTGTCCACAATAAACTGTAAATACAAGCCCAGTAGATTCAATGGCATTCTTTTTGGCAACATAGGTCTCACACAATTCCACGTGTGACTTCAACTGTCAACTATCCTACACAGATATGAGCTCATCTGAGCAAAACAGAAGCAAATTGCCATGATCAAAATACAATACCTGTGTTAATAGTGGATTCTGTTGTGCAGAAAATTGCTTTTGATTTCCACTACTAAGCATGTGGCATACTAAGAATGTTAATCTGACCTCCTTGTTGTACTTGCTGGTATCTCTGCAAAAATTCTCCCTCTGATCAGGAGCAATTTCAGTTCTTCCACGGAACTGCCCCTGACAAAGCAGGTAGGTAATAATGTTAAATATAATACTATCTAAATTAAACTTGAGTAGTGACTGAACATAGTTGACCAAATAGGTTATAGAATCAAATAATAGCCAAGAGATTCACAGAAAATGTCTCCGTTAATCACCAGAGTGACTGGTAAAAGATACAGCTGGATAATTTAACCTAGCAATGGTACTGATATCTCATAAACCTGTGGATGGATGTGTGAGAGTACAAGAAAAGATACTTTACAAATGACTTTTAGGCACCTACTGAGGATAAATTGAAATAAAATTGGTTTGAATATGTTCAGTATAGGCCAATACTTCTGTCAAGAGCTGGTAAATAATAGAAGATAGTAGGGCAAGAGGTAGATTAAAATCTATACAGATGAGAATTATTAAGGACTAATTAGCCCAAAGATATATTTAGAGCATAATAAACAAAAATGAAGAAATAGAATTTTCAGCCAACAACAACTAGATTTGAATAGACTTTACATTCAGTCGATCAGCAGTATAAATTAGTGGAAGGATCCTACAAAGGTCGCAGAATTTAAAATGCACCTCTTTAACATGAGAAAATAAAATAATGAGATACAATGCATAATAGGCAATCATGAAAGTGAAAGATAATTGACCAAAAATGAAGTCAGTTACACACCAGTTCATTTTGATTCTGAAAGGAACTTCCAGCCCTCCATTGCATGCCAGGCACAACTGAAGGAGAGAAAACCCTGCCAGACATAACATTAGACTCACCAACATTACCACTATCAGTAGAGCCCATTCCATCACTAGACTTAGTAGCTTGTGTCAAGATGTTTCTGTTAGCCAGGGGGGAAACTAGAGGCTGCCCCATCCCAACACTCCCAAGTCTTTCATCTGATCCTAAAATATTGTTCTTTGCTACTTCAGTAGATGACGGAATAGCATCCATAGCACCATTGGTACTGGAACCAAGCAAAATACTAACTGCAGGCTGACTAGGAAGGCCACCTCTACCAACACCTCTTAATCCACTTTCAGAAAGTGCTGGGGAAGATTTCCGATCTGGGAAGCCCATAATCTCCTCATCTTTTGTGGCATTAGACACGTTTTTAGGAGACAAAGCAATGGCAGCACCTGCATGATCCAACAGAACACAAGAACATAAGAGAGGATGAAGCAGTTGGCAGTTGATACTCATAAGTTTTGAGATGACTAGTACTGGAAGTCATGTGGCTACTTGAAGGTGTTGTTGGAACAGAAGAACTAGCCACAGTAGCTTTAGGAGGTGGGGTCCTTGCAACTGTGTCAGAGGCAGTCTCCCGGGAAGCAGTTTCCTCTACTTGCTCCTGAGCAGAACCACCTTGTTCTACAGAAGATGTTATTGTTGCCTGCAAGAGGCAATCAATGATGTTATACCAGCAGCATCACGCAAAGCAAGCCATTTAATTTAAGGATAAGCAATAGTTATAACATCATTTGATTCATGTAAAAAATGATAAAAGCAAAAATTAGCACTAGCAGTGTGTCACCCACAATAAAGTTAATACATCTTTCTCCAGCTCAATGTTTTTCATTAATTACTGACTTTTTTCTTCCCACCTAGTATAATGAAGAAAAGTAGTTCAGAGACACTTATTGACAGTATTTTATTTTTTTAAAAATGGCACATTGCACATAGTGAAATGTGGAAGTATTTGATGCAATATGAACCATAATTGTGTCCCATTTATTTATGCCCCCATTCACTATGCATAAAACAGGCACAAAATTTTTTTCACATAAAACATTTTACAACTACTATCTTACATTGTTCATTTGACTAAAATAGTTATCCTGGAAACCTCACTTTTTATGCCTGTAGATAACCTTTTAGTGACAGATCAAGATGTGGATTTTTATGCTTCTTTAAAAAAAAAAAAAATTATCCTAAAATATCCCTAACTAAACAAGTGTAAAATGTTTTCCCACAATATAAACTAAAAAGCTTTTACAAACTTTTCCCTATAAAACATTTTCCTTTTCCCCAATCTTTGACACGAAGTGAACAGGTCATAATCGAAACAGATATTGAAGAAACCAAACAATAATCACATGCTAGCTAAAGTTAATGTCTTAATCTTCTTGTTCTGTGAAACCTTAATTAAAATACAAAAATGAGTTTGTAAATATATTAAAGTACATTCTCCGAGAAAGAAGTAAAACCCACCTGACTCAAGAAATCCTGTTACAAGCCAGCAGAATAACCAGGGTAAATTAAATTGAGCAGCAATATGAAAGATCCGCAAACAT
>VALG01012603.1:0-74308 GCA_009835305.1 Ipomoea purpurea
CACTCTCAAACTGTATCCAAACACACCGCGTTTCAGTACCAATTCTATTACTTCTAACATATACGCCGATAACATTTACCGTCAAATTAATATTATCAGTATATTACTTGCAAGGTATTCATCAAGCTAGGCTTAATGCATGAAAATAATATCATAGGATTGTTTAGTCTCTCCGTCTCTAAATCTCAACCATCTCTTCCCTCCCTCTCTACTCTTCTCACTTTTTCCCACCCTATCTATTCTTCTTAAGAGTTTGTTTCGACTCAAACAAACATTTTGTTGATACCATTAACTCCATATAGAGTATCAATATAATTTCACAACTAGCTTAATTTGACATTAGGAAACAATATATATATATATATATAATATATTTATATATATACTATATATTATATTATTTATATATTTTATATATAATATTATATATATATATATTTAACATACAATAATTTCTTTTTAATTAATACCATAAAATGTTAAAGAGTTATTTTAATTGAGGAAAATAATGATATTTTTCTTTTGCATTTTATATGTATAAACTTGATGTGAGTCTAATTGGCATAATTTGATCTAGTGTTAGTTTGAATATATTTGTTGGGTCTAAGTTCATGAATTTGGTATTTAATTGCATAATCCATTTTTATCATTAGGTATGTTTACACTTGTTTTGAAGGTGTTACGGTATTTTTAGTGTTTTGAACCCTTGGTAGGTAAAGAGAAAAGAAAGGGAAGTTTCTAGGATAAATTTGGAATCAAAAAATGGACAAAGGATGCGTACACAGCAAGTTTGACGCGACGCGTCCAAAAAAATTCCAGAGGATGACGGTCCAAGAGGCCAGCAAAGGTCTCGGACACGTCGAGCGGTTTACAGCAGTTACACGGAGAAACGACACTCCTTTCGCCGGACTTTGACGCGTCGAATTTTTTCCAGTACAGCTTCGAAGAATTGGACGACACGGCTACGCGCGACGGGCGAGAGGCCCAGCGCGCACATTTAAGCCCGTTTTACTCGAAAATCTCTTAGTCCTTCGGAATTGATACCTTCTATAAAATTTCCACCTTTCGGCAACCCTTTAAAAGGGGCATTCCAAATATCTTTTAGAAAAACGAAAGGGAAAAAAGGAGGGGAAATTCAAGAGACCACAATTATCTTGAAAGTAAGAAAAAGACTAGGGAGATTTTGAAAAATCACTTGTCTTCAACTCTTTTTCGATAATACTGAAAATTTGGACACGAGGTTCTAGAAGTTATTGTGGTTGCCTAATTAAAACCAATGCATTGGGAAAATATAAGGTTAAGGAATTTTTTTAAAAGTTGCACCACATAATCACATCAAATGAACTTTTACTTGAATTTCTTTTGCATATACTTTACTAATTTGGCATAAAAGCAAGATTATGCATTCAATCAAGGAACATTTATTATATATATAATAAAATACTTATAAAAATAATCATCCTCTTAATGTATGTTAGGACAAAACTACTAGGTTAAAAACAGGTTGATAAAAGAGTTATCAACCAATTTGTCAAAATTATTTGACAATTGAAATGCGTTAGCTTGGACGCAAAATATTTGGGCCAAGTAAATGTAGATACTTTAAATTTTATAAATGTTTTGTTACTTTTAAAGTTCTATTCAATGCGAATATAATTAATTCTTATGCATATATTAACAGACTAAGCAATCAAATTTATTGTTAAAAAATTAATATAATTGTATTTACATTTTTATAAATTTATTAAAAATTATATATTAGTGGAACTTATGTAAGTAAGAGAAGAATTATTCAATATTATTGGATATTAAAAAATTTTCCAATAATTTAAAGGAAATCTATCACGGCTTAGTCGGTGGGAATCTTGCCTAACAAACCGTGAAAAATTCTTTGAGCATTAATATCAGTTGGGCATATTGAGGGGTTTTGCACGAAAGAGAATGTGAGATGAGAGAAAAAAAATAACAAAACTATTTAATAATAATAATAATTATAAATAATGTTATTTGTCACAGCGTGCACTGCACGCGCCCGCTGGGTGCACATATGAAGCCCACGCCTAAGTTGAACGTCGGGGGCTTTTTGAGGTGAGACCCATTTTACTGCAATAACTCCATCCCTTGCAGATGATCCCCACTTTTCTTTTTCATGTCTCTCTCTTATCCACCATGACTTACTTTTTCTTAGAATTTGTGCATTATGCACTATAGTGGATGCTCTAATACCGAAAGAAACTTCTTACCGATAAATACAAACAAAATTCGTTAACCGAATATTAGACGATCCTATATAAAATTCTCTTTAGCTTGAACTGACTTTTCGTCTCGTCAATGTCTTTGGATGACTAATGCTTAGCATGACCCATCAACCGTAAAGTGTCACACAAAATGTGTGTGAACCTTACATACCTAATATCCGATAAAGATTATACACTTCATATTGAATACGCATTTATAATAGTATTATATGACAATAAGATTGATGAAGTATCAATTAATGCAAAATTAGCCAATTGAAAAGCAAGAGTCATGCTTTTAGTCCTCTAAGCTACCAACAAATGAACTATACCATTTGATCCCGACGCGGCTGGCCGGTCAAAAGTCCGGTTCCTTCGCGAACGAAGTTGGGGCCCAGCTAACGCGTGAAACACTCCCCTGGCGAGTACGATCGCAAGACAAATGTATAACTCCCTAGGAATTTCAGTTGCGCTCATATTATTCTGGTGTAGATGACAGGCAGGTCTATATTTCTTAATTTTCAATAACAAAATGAACTCGTATTAAAGTAAATCGTGTTTTGTGACCCTAATTATTAAATATTAATACGAGAATAAATTAACTTAAATTATCCATAACTAACTTAAACTAAAAAAATCAATATATTGCTCCCGAAAATCCAAATTGTAACTATGACTCAAAACTACTAATTTGGATGAAAAGTAAGTTGAGTAAAACGTTGTTAATGGAATGATGGAAGAATATGAATAATGGTGTCTCCTTGCGTGTCAAAAAAGCGTAGTAGAGCCGTAGAGGTTCAGAGGAGTATGGTTAAGAGAGAGAAAGAAGAGATACTGTGGTATATTCGTTGTACGTGCACCTTTTATAACTAAAATCTAATTAGCTCATCGACCCAGAAGGCAAACAAATCCTCCATTAACGGACACTTTTTCTCCTGCACAAACGCCCACTGTATGTGTGTGAGAGAGAGAGAGAGAGAGAGAGAAAGATTCTTATGCTGATAATGCAATGTTTTCAAGATTTGGGAATGGCTTGATGAAGGGGATTTGGGGAGGGTCTTGGCCACCCCTCTGAATTCCCCATATTCTTCCGTGCTGATCATCTCCGCAACCCAAAAAAAAAAAGTGGGGAAAGTGAAGGAAATCGCCAGAAAGTCAAAGAATCTGCGAGAAAGTGGAGAGAAGGTTGGCGGGTTGGCTTGTTTTACTTTCCCAGCTTTTTAGCTACTTTATGGAGGCTTCTGGGCTGCCATGGTTTCTCTAAGAGAAGCTTCTTCCACTTGAAATGATCATTTTCCTACTAGAGGTACTATGCTCACCTTGCTTTTAATTGTATATTACTGTTCACGTTCTACGGTTTCCATAGTATATTTGTGAATTTTTCATTTTTTTCGGTGATTTTATTGTTTTGTAAATTATCATGTTCATATAATCATATGTTATGTCAAAACATGTTCTTAGATTTTGAACCTTTTCTAGTTAATAGTGCAAAACACCAACTTTTTCTTGTTATATTGTCAATTTCCTTTTTTTGGTTTTTCCTTTTAAAGTGAATCCATTTATTGTTACCTAAAAACAATGAATTTATTGGTTTTAATTCTTTTGGACTGCTCATAGTATCATGTTCATATGTTATGTAGAAACATGTTCTTGGATTTTTTTATTTTTTTTGTCGGACCACGAGGTGTCCTGAATAGACTCTAACTGTAGGAGGCACCTTTAAGCTCGTACCATACTAGACTAATCCCTGTTCGCAACGGATCGGCCCAATTAAGGGGCAAAGTGCTGGTCAGATTGGTTTTCCATGTTCTTGGATTTGAACCTTTGTTTTTGTTACTTAGTAAGCCAAGCATATGAATAATGTCTAGCACTAATTTTCTTGCTTATATAGTTAAGGATATAAGAATTGGTATTTGACTTTCTCTATGTGAACTGTTTTACTTGAGTTTTGTTTGAACATGTTTGGCTATTTGCTTTGCATAAGTGTTACTTGAGTTTTGTTTGAAAATGTTTGGCTGTTTGTTTTGCATATGTTTCTTAATTTGAACCTGCCTAAAAAGAAAAGTTCTACCATGAATATAATATCTACTAGAAGAAGTATGTTCTATGAACTTTCTGCGATCCATATGTTGTTTAACCAAACTAACGTTTATGTAATTTACATTTCACAGGTTGTTTTTCACAAGCACCGTGCATGGTTTTAAGTAGCCCGAGCTGTTATTTGATACAGGGTATTTGAGAATAGAAGCGGTTATTCTGACAAATTGGCTTCAAACTACAGGATATCTCTAGTTAGTTAGCTACCAATTTCGGTGCTTTCAGAAACTTGTTCCGTTTTGAAGTTTGCTGCATGGGTTGCTTGAGAAATGAAAATCTTTATGGCATTTAGAACATTTTAGGCAATGGAAACTGGGTCTTTTCTGGTTATCGAGACCTTAATCTGAGGCAAATACATCTCCTTTGGCAGCGGGTGAACCTGATTGCTTCATCGGTTTTTCTTAAGGGAAAACTGGGCAAATCTCCTTTGGCAAATGTTGAAAGTCCTCTAGTTGGATAGTTATCTTTTTGCGGTTCTTTTAGGTGTTACATTCCCAGTTCAGCAAAGAATCGGGTCCCTTCAACTTCGAATTGTGTCAGGAAGAACTCAATTTGCATTTCATACCAGACTCATTTAAGCTGTGGGAAAGTTCCTTTAGCATTTTGGAGTCTTTAAGTAGATTCCATAAAATTTAAAAAATTAAAAAAAAAAAGTCTTTTGGGCAAATCTCCTTTGGCAATTTATCTCCAAAATTTGGGGACGCTATCTAGATCTCTGTTTCACAAGATCAGATCGATCTAGAAAGCAAATTATTTAAAAGCATATATATAATATATTATCTTGACCGTTTGGAAAAGCAAGGTTGTGACAACATCTCTATCAATCAATTTGGAAAAGCTACAATCAAAAGACAAGGACCTTGAAGTTACACTTGTGGTATGTCTCTTTCTTTAATGGTAGTTTTTTTTTAATGAGAAATTGCATTTTTAGTCCCCAATTAATCTCCTCTAGTTATTTTAGTCCCTCACTTTTTGTCGTTTCAAACAAGTTGCAATTTAGTCCTTGGAGCAATAGAACCATTAAACTACATTCGGGTTTTTACTTAGTACATTGGTATTTTAGTAATGAACTAACATGTTACTTGGCATTAAAATTGCAGGCTATAATTTCTTGGCTTTTTTCACATTATGGATTTGAACTTGAGTGATATTGATAGTTCAGTGAGAGCAGCAACTCTGAGGATGAACATCTATTTGGTGGAAATGCTTATTCCATTCTATCTGGCCTTGAGGAAAGATCGAGAAAATCGATGATTTCCTCTCTTTCGAAAGGCTGTTTTCCCAAGGGGACATAGTTTGCTTAGTAAGGGATCCATCTGGCCAGACGGGAAGAGTTGTCTATGTTGATCTAATTGTTGACTTGGAAACATTAATGGGCATAAAATACGAGATGTTAACTCCAAAAAGCTTCAAAAAATACGTTCAATGTCGGTGGGGGATCATGTAGTGTATGGACCATGGCTTGGAAAAATTGAAAAAGTAGTTGACAGGATAACGGTCCTGTTCGATGATGGTGCTAAGTCTGAGTTCACGACAATGGGTCCCGAGAAGTTCACACCCGTTTCTCCAGACTTGCTCGATGATCCACAGTATCCGTTTTATCCAGGTCAAAGAGTGATGGTTCAGACTCAACCCGTTCCCCAATCGACCAAGTGGTTGTGTGGTGCAAGATATGATAAACGAGACCTCGGGACCATCTGCACTGTAGATGCTGGAGTTGTGTATGTCGATTGGCTCGGTTGTGCAACGAATCACGATGAGAAGAAGGTATCTGCTCCTGCAAATTTGCAGGATTCGAAAAATTTGACCTTGTTGTCGTGTTTCTCTGATACAAAGTGGGAGATTGGTGATTGGTGCTTATTTCAGACGAGAAGCCAAGAGGTTCAGGAAGTGGCAGTAATTGTGAGGACAAAGGCGAAAGTCGATGTTCTGTGGCAGGATGGTAACATAACAGCGGGACTAAGTTCAGATTCTCTGTTCCCTGTAAATATCGTCGATGCCCATGACTTTTGGCCCGATCAGTTTGTGCTGGAAAAGGGAGTTTGCGATGATGACTCGAGCATTTCGAGTCTCCATAGATGGGGCGTAGTCAAATCCGTGGATGCAAAGGAGCGGACCGTGAAGGTGAAATGGAGTACTTTTCATGCCAACGAACTTAATTTTGACGTTGAAGAAACTGTGAGTGCTTACGAATTGATGGACCACCCGGACTACCCGTACTGTGTTGGTGACGCTGTGTTTAGTAACAATCTCCCGTGCAATGATTACTCATCGAGCATTGGTATAATCGTTGGCTTCGAGGATGGAAACGTTAAAGTGAAATGGGCTACTGGTGCTATAAGCATGGTACGTGTCCTCATGTCTTAGACCATATCGATCATTTATCTGAAAGTTCGTTTCCTAACTTGCCTTTTATTGCAGGTTGCTCCATATGAGATTACCATATAGATAAATCCAAAGATGCATCAGCCACTATCATACCTTACGGTGAAAATCTCGAGCAATCAAACGTGGAAGTGAATCTGCATGGCGATCAATTTTCTAGAGACAAAGGAAAGGTAAAATATATAATAGGTGTTGAGAGTGAATTTGGTAAAGCTTCTCTTGATTAGCAAGAAGTTCTATAATAGGTGTTGAGCGTCCCACATTGATAAAATAAGAGAGAATATATTGGTTTATAGCTAATTGATTGAATTCAGTCTTTTAGTCTGGTTTGGCCCATGTGCATTATAGCCCAATCTTTCTCTTATATACCAGGATTCATTGGATTTTGATGGCAATGGTATAAGTTGCGAAGAGAAGCTCTTGCCTCGGGTTCCTGTTCCCTTTCCCAAGCTGCTATTAGACTTTTCTCGAGTATCGGTTCGAGTCTGTTCAGTTCCTTGAGTACATCCCTGTTTGGTGGATACCAGCATATATCCCAAGAGAAAAAACTGAGATTCTCGACGAGGAAACTGTACTGCATTGCACTCTGGACACTGACCCTCCACCTCCAGCTGTTACAGACTCGAAGAAATCTGGAGAAGAAAATTCGGAGCAAGTGATGGAAGAAGCTGAGCTAAAAAACGAGGATGCACCCTCGACTAGTAGCAAGCTGCCAGAAAACTTCGGGCAGTTTGACATGGTTAACGATTGCTCAGACCACCATTTTGTCGATGGACTGGAAAGGATGTACAGTCATCCCAGGTCGGGATATTAACAACTTAAACATTTAGTTCTCCTAGTACGTTCAGTCCTTAATTCTATGTTACTTTACCAGGTGAAAAGAGGTTGGATGAAGAGGGTCCAGCAAGAATGGAACATTTTGGAGCACGATCTTCCTGGTGGAACCTTAACTTCTTGTTCTTATTTCATATGCCAAGCAATTTGAATCCCTTTTAAGCAAATTTTCTTTAATCTAAACAGACACAATCTATGTGCGTGTCTATGAAGAGAGAATGGATTTGCTTCGGGCTGCTGTTGTTGGTGCTCCCGGAACCCCATATCACGATGGGTTGTTCTTCTTCGATATCTGCTTTCCTCCAGAGTATCCACACGAGCCACCTGTAAGTACATTATGATGGATCTCAGCACTGCATTATGCTTACTGGGGTCACCCATTCTGTGACTGCTGGAAGTCAAACACGCTTAACCATAGAGTTTCTCTGGCTATCTGGTTGTCATATCTTACTTAAAACCAATTGGTGATAAGTAGGTGGGCATTAACCATTTAACCACATCCCCATGCTAAGCCATAGCGCCATGTCTCGAATCGAGCAGGGGCTGAACTCGTCCATATTGCGTGTAAAGATTAGTCACAGTTAGCATAATGGTTGGTATATTTGAGCTAAAGCATTTACGAGTTATGTGGAAATGGAACTTATATATGCAGATGGTCTACTACCATTCTGGTGGGCTTCGTGTCAATCCCAATTTGTACGAGTCTGGGAAGGTGTGCCTCAGTCTCTTAAATACGTGGACAGGCTCTGGGAACGAAGTTTGGAACCGAAAAGTTCCACGATTTTACAAGTGCTCCTCTCGCTTCAAGCTCTCGTGCTGAACGAGAAGCCTTACTTCAACGAGGCAGGGTACGATACGCAGATTGGCAAAGCAGATGGTGAGAAGAACTCTGTCAGCTATAACGAGAACGCCTATCTGGTTACCTGCAAGTCCATGCTATACTTACTACGCAAACCACCCAGGTAGAATAAAAACTTCAAAACTTCACGTATTAGCCCGTTCTTGAAATCTAAACCATCCCCCAAATGTTAATTGCTTCGATAATATCTGCAGCATTTTGAAGCACTCATCGAAGAACATTTCAGCAAACGGGGCGAGCATATTCTGTTGGCTTGCAAGGCCTATATGGCGGGGCTCCTGTGGGTTCTGCATTATCCGGGCGCCTCAACTCTGATCAAGAACCGATCAAAGGAAGCTCTAAAGGATCAAGATCATGCTGCCAAGCTTTTCCCTCAACTCGTGGAGGCGTTTTCTGATAAAGGTATCGATTGCAGCCAATTCTTAACCCCAGTGAGTGAATGAGAATCATACACCTCTGGGGAAAAATCAATGATACCATATACCATACAATAAGAAGCAGCATAGTATCTGCTACTATAGTGTGATATTCTGTGTTAATATACTGTGTGTTGTTTAATAGTATTATTAGTGTCTGAGAAGAAGGAGTGTGAAAATGTGTTGTATCAGTTGTCTCTGTAATATATGATTGCTTTAAATAAGTGAATGATAACATGTAGTTTGTGTGGTAGGTTTAAAGACTTTTAAATATTTTGTGTTGAATTACAAAATGTCACGTAGTCCTTCGAGGATAGTGATTTTGTCACGGGTGATTAAAATTTGATAGTTGAAGGACCATGCGTGATGCGTGGTTAAGTTGGACCATGAATGGTAACAATTTAAAAGTCGAAGGACCACGGATGGTCAATTTGAAAATTTAGAACTAAACATGACAAAAACACTATACTCAAAGGATTCCAAATGTAATTTACTCTTGATGGACCTATCCAAGTTTTCTGAAATATCAAATAAAAAATAATTTTTTTTATGTTATTAAACACGAGTTTATAGGTCAGCGAATCATATAGTTCATGTATCAGCACGGACTACTGGTTCTATGTCTGTCCTGGGTTCGTGGTTTACTATACCACCGGCCTGTGTTTGATCATTAATGAATACACATCTTTTCCTTTCAAAAAACACGAGCTTATTGGTTTGGGCTTATATGAGTACTTATGATAATTGCATTGTAGTGAGAAACTTGTTTAATTTAGCGGTTGCACGGAAATTGCACTGGGTAAAAAACTTGTTTAATGAAATTATTGCATTGGTATGAGACAATTGTCTAAAGCAATAATGGTTGTACTACTCTGAGAAATTTGTCTAACGGAGTTGTTGCACTATTCATGAGAAACTTGTATAGGGGAGTGATGCATTGCCTTGAAAAATTTGTCTGACGGGGAAATTTCACTGTTATGAAAAACTTGTTTAATGGAGCAGTTGCACTATTATGAGAAACTTGTTTAACAAAGCGATTGCATGATGGTTGCGCTATCGTGAGAATTTTTTTTAACGTAGCGGTAACATGACAATTGTAATTACTTAAAAAACTTGTTTAATGGAATGATTGCATTGGTGTGACAAAGTTGTCTAAGCAATTGTTGCATTGGTGTGAGACAATTGTTGCATCAGCTTGCGGTGAGAAATTTTGTCAATTTTTTGTAAAAAACTTTGTTATTTTGTTTTGAGAAAACCTTGCTAATTTGCCATGAGAAGTTTTACTAATTTATATAAGACTTTGCTAATTTTTTTGTTTTTGAAAAATTATTTTGTGAAATTTGTTTTGAAGTTATATTGATAAGAGATTTAGAGGTCTACCCAAGAATTTTCTATTTTTAGTAAATTATTTTGATAAAGATGTAGAGAAAGAGAGAGGGGAGAGAGACACGACTCCATATATAGCCAGTGAAATTCAGAATTCGAACCAAACAAAAAATAAAAATAAAATAAAAAAACCATTGTCGATGGAGAAGCACAGTACTGAAATTTCCAAATTCCCGAAATTACCAGTTGGTTTTCTTCTCTCTACTTGTCCTGACCTTCGCCGTCACGGCGATGCTAAGCCGGAATCTTATCAGATCCTATACTCACAGCACTGCGACGGCGTCGTTCCGGAGGCGCACGTATCACCGGACGCCGCTGCCTCGGTTGGTGATCCATCTCATTGGCTCACCTTAAACAACGCCCACCTCTTCGACGGCGAGACGGATGGGAAATCTGGCCGGATTGTTCGGCCCAAGGTCCTGCATTTCGTCACCCGAAATGTCTACGAACCAAAAACACGGTATATACAAGCTCGAAGGCTCTGTAGAAATTAGTTTATCTTACAGAGCAGGGGTTCCTGCCGGGTTAACCCGCCGCGGTTTGCGGCTTGTCTATTTTCGCCCCGAGATTCCCGAGGAGACTCTATCCGCAAAGTTTTCCGGTTACTGGCTTCTGGAACTCGGTCTCTGGGCAACTGTGTTGGTCAGCCCGGGTTCGAAGTCCTTCAGCTCTGCTCAGGTTGGTCTGAAAGCTTAAGTATTTTGAATTCTTCAAGCATTTTTGATAGTTTGGTTAAAGGTAGCTTTTTAAGATTTGATGCAAGAAATGGAAGGATTATAGTAAGCCTGGGCAAATCTTAGGGTTTTCTTTAAGGAATTATAGGTACACTTTGATAGATGAAGAAGTGGAGAAAAATGAATTCAATGCCTATGATGGATTTGTTAATTCCTCGCTGGGATTTAGCAGCACTCAGGATGTGTGTTTGATTATCAGTAATGCGGTGCTGGATTTGGAATATTCAACAGACTGTAATGGTGTAAATTGTGACTTCCTTGGTGGAATTAGCTCGAATTCTACACCACGTGTTATGTCTTTTAAAGAGATTGAGTGTTCAAAAGATGGGAGAGTGAGATATATGTTGCTTTTTAGTGATCAGAGGTATAATTATGTGGATTTCCCTTTCTTACAAAACGCGACATTGGTAGCTGAGGGTAAGTGGGAAGAGAGGAAAAAAAGACTTGACATGGTTGTTTGTCGGATTTTGAATGGTAGCCATGTGTCTAGTGAGGGTTCGGTTGGGGATTGTACAATTAAGCTTAGCTTGAGATGCCATCACGATGGACATTGAGGGAGAGGAGTGTTGTTGTTGGAAACATGTGGAGTACCAAAAGCTCTAACGAGTTGGGGTACTTTAAGAATGTGGTCTTTCGAAGTATGAGAAATCGGTACAATAGGCCAGATAAGGTGGTTTAATGAGTATACAGAGATTGAGAAAGCAAGGAGGTCGTGTGCGAACAAAATGATAAGCAAAGGCAAGGAAGCGAAATATCCTGAGGCACACTCATCTGACATGAGGTTTAACACAATTTTGAGAAACAAAAAAGGGTTGAAGTGTTGGATATTCGACTCCTATGGCTGTGGGTGAAACTGTTTTTTAAGTTTGCAGAAGTACGTCAGGAACAGATGAGCCTACTGCCCTTGGGAAGGACAGTCAAGCAGAGTTTTTAACATCAGCTATGTGTTAGCATTAAGACTCCAGATGATTTCGTGCTTGGTGGTAAACATCGACATATCAGTCTCTAGAAATTTCTGCCGAAGGTTTGTAATGATTCTAAAACTGGGCATCTTTGCTGATTGGATGTAGCATTCTGCACCAAATAATGGGAGTTTAGAAGAAAGATCTTGGACGTGTGAAGTACTAGTTGATATTCAGTTCCACCATTGAATGCAAAAGCTGGCACTAGGGTAAGAGGAACCATTGAGAGCTTGCGGGTGAAATCTGACTCTCTTTACTTTGAGCCTCTTGAGGTTTTCTCAAATTCCCTTTATGCTGGTCAAGCCCGAGAATCCATATGGAGAATGGATCTGGAAATGACATTGGTCCTGATTTCCAACACACTTGCATGTGTCTTTGTTGGTCTGTAGCTATTTTATGTGAAAAAGTATCCAAATGTGCTTCCATCCATTTCTGTCATCATGCTGTGTTTATTACTCTTGCACACATGATTCCACTGTTGTTGAACTTTGAAGCGCTATTTTTTGCAAACCGCAACAAACAGAATGTTTACTTGGGTGGTGGTGGATGGCTTGAAGTAAACGAGGTGTTAGTAAGAGTAATTACAATGGTAGCCTTCTTGTTGGAGTTTCGTCTCCTCCAATTGACATGGTCTGCCAGAGCGGATGATGAAAATCAGAAAAACTTCTGGACAGCTGATAAGAAAGTTCTGTTTTTGTCATTGCCTCTCTATGTTCTTGGTGGATTAATTGCATGGTTCGTCCATCTATCAAGGAAACCTTATCAAAGACGGTTTGCCCTGCTGCACCGCTTCCGTAGCAGCAACAACAGAACCTATGGGGGGACCTTAAATCTTATGGCGTCTGATATTGGAGGGTTTCTTCATCCCTCAAATTCTGTTCAACTTATTCTGTGACACCAGTGAAAAGGCTCTCGCCCCTTCGTTTTATCTGGGAACCACTCTTGTTCGTTATTGCCACATGTATATGATTTTACAGGGCACACAGTTTACCTGGACATTCGATTACATATATGCAACCCAAAACTGGATTACTATTCCACTTCCTGGGACATCATCATTTGCTGCGGGGGTCTGCTGTTGTTTCTCTCATTTTCTTGCAGCAACGCTTTGGAGGGCGGTGCTTTCTTCCAAGGAGATTCAGAGAGCGCTCCATGTATGAAAAGGTACCAATGGCTATTAATCTCTCCGATAAATCAGTCAGATCTTACCCATTTTCCTTTTCATAATAACCTTTTTACATCTCACTTGATCTTTACTGTAAACTTGAAAACTTAGAACATTTATAATCTTTAAAGAGCTTGATGTCTTGCTATGACTTAAAAGTTCAAAGGTTGTACAGAGAAAACAGCCATCTTATGTTGGCCTGTAATCATCTGAATATAGTAAATGCTTTCACAGTAGAACTCTTCTGTCTTGTTGGAAAACATTCATTTCAACCCTAATATTGTATATAATATGATTGGTATACTGTTACAGACACTACTAATGATCCAAAGTTACAGAAGTGGAAAAAGAAAGGAAATAAATATAACAAAATTCCTTAAAGGGCAAAAAGCTCTAAGCTTTAAGAGAGTACAGATTAAGGACATTATGGAAAGAATAGAGAACAATAATAAAATAAAGAACTGTAGCTGCAAAACCAGCAATCAGAGCTCCTCCAACATGGTCACAAAACTTTGGTACCTGCCCACATATTGGTAGCCAACCAGCATGACTGTTTCCCTTCTTTCCCAGTTCACCTAGTGCCAAACATGCTGATATGCTTGAATCTAACAGCAATGTCATAATCTACATTTAAAAAAACAAAAATTTTAATCCATCCCATATTGTAAGGAAGGGCGGCCCGACCCGGCCTAACCCTGGTGCTGTAGTACATGGGTTGTGCCCGCATTTCTATCACTAGATAAAAGAAAGTGCCAGCCAAGTTGGTCAAGCTGTTAGCTTGGTAACTACAAGTTTTCAAATTCGACTCTCAAGTGGGAGTTGCCTATTGACCTTCTTGATTTGAGCCGGTCACCTAGACTGGTTTATCTCATTGTGGTCTTTTGCTGATAAAAAAAGTGATCAAGGTAGCGTACCGTATCTGTAACCAACAGAATGCGTGCGAGAGATTTCTTGGAAGGAAAAAAGAGGACTATGATGCTATAGCCACTAGCTATTGCATTCATAACAACAAAGTACCTGGAGATTTCAACATCAAACATGAACACAATCCAGAAGAAAAGAAACCAAGAATGCATTCAAAACTAACTTACTTGAAAGTTGGTGAATTGTTGTACTTGGCTTCAAAGGTCATGCCCAGAACCTGAGCAGAGTCATGGCTGGTGATCATCACAACGATGGCAAGTAACAGTGCCACCCAAGGCTAAAAGCCTTAGCAGAAAAACAGGAATTCTCTTAGCAAAAGTCATGAGATGAGATGAAGAAGACTCAGGCAGGCAGGCAGGCTCAAGAACAGCTTAAACTTGTTATAATGTTAAACAAAACAAAAATATATGACTCCAAGGGACAACTGAACTGAGTTTTAAAATGGCAGAAACTGTGTGGGAATTGGGGAAAATGTGGGGTAGGAATAGGCAGATATGTGGGCGTTAAACATGTCTTCCCAGGAGTCAATTTTTCTTGTATGGGGCCATGTTCTTGGTTACCTAAGAAGTGCACATACAGATTCGTGCCCCTATTTGCTTTCTTTCTCAATTGTTTACCTACAACTGTTGTTTTCCGGCTGAAAAAAATATGTTTATTTATTTATTATTAGCTTTCTTTTTGTTCTTGGAATGACAGGAGCAATTGCCAGCCAGCTCAACTACCTGCTTTTTGACTATCCTAGAGGTTATATTTACTATTCAGTAATCAAACTAATTAATCTTCTTTTTTTTTTTTATAATTAAATTAATTTTTTTTTTTGTGTTTAATAATACATTTAATATAATTTTAAAATATATTAATTTATATATTAATACTAAACTTAATATTATAAAAAAAATAATTGTAAATAACTTCAGTTAATTTCATTAACCAAATCAGACACATAAATGAGATAAAGAGTAAGTTAATGAGCTGGAATTTGGATTCTGATAAAAATACACCAAACTTTATTAATGCAATCTGAATTGAATCCGAATTAATCTCAAAGTGATAAAAATATTTGATTTCATATATATATATATATTTGTATTTTTTTTTTAAATAAAATTTAGACATGTAATATAAGTTTTACTATTTAATGTGTATGTGTAATTATCGTTTTCTGTTTGTTTAATGGCTTTTTAGTTGGGAATGTATGCATCAAAAATGGGAACTAAGGAAAACACAGGGCTTCAAAGATATTGGGAAAAGACAATATAATTCATTAATTTAGTGGGATAATTATACGTAGCCGTAAAGCTCGCCAAAAAGTCATCTTAGCAATTAAGGAGATGTTATAATTTATTTAAATCATACGTAATTAAAGTTTAAAATAATACAATTGTTGTCGGCCGGTGAGCTATTAAGGTTTCGACCAATGTGGAGAGTTTGACTACTCCATAAAATTACTTAGCTCATTATTATTGTTTCATTTTCTTCTTACAGTTTTTTTTTTTTTTTTTTTTTAAAATTCTTCTTACAGTTATTAGGCTGAAATTATACACTCATGCAAGATGATATAATTTTTGTAAAGTATTTAATATGACAACATGGGTTGCAAACTTACCTGTTAAAAGGTTGTCACAGCCACTACTGCGGCAGCCTTTTGTATTATTTTTATTTTTTTTAAATTTTATTTGTTTTAGTTTTGAATATTTTATTTTGTTTGTTTTGATGTGATGTAAGTGTGGAATCTCTTTTAAAAGTAATAAAATATTGCAAGGATATAGGTAAAATAATAAATGAATTGTAAATTCAGTAATATGGAAATATGACTTACTTTTGAAAGTAAGAAAGTATTGCTAGATAAAAATCAATTGTTATCATGTGGACCATGACCTGGTCCTATACGACGTCGTTTTGAATTTTAATTTTGACAGTAGGCGTCTGATGTTCAGTTCACGTTACAGTTTTTTTTTTTTTTTTAAATAATAATATAAAGCATGTGTATGTGTCTTGTGTTATGTGTTTCTGTGTCTCATGTTATGCAATTTTGTAACTTAAACTTATGAATTATGTATCTGAAATAAAGTAAATATAACATGCGCTTTTATAACATGAACCAAACATGGGAATCTTATATTCCAAGCAAATATAACATTAGTTATCTTTATATAACTTGAACCAAGTATCTCCTAAGAGTATTGATTCTGTACTTAAGATAAGATAAAATTGTGTTGAACATGAGAAACGAAAAATTACAAAATCCTTAAATATCAAAACTGATGGGGATTATACGCTGGACGTACGGTAACCCACGAAAGGAGAGTGCCGGACGTGTCATCTGCCCGACCCCGTTTCTGCTCCAACGACCATCCCGGTCACCGTTCGGATGGTTCCCGAAGGCTTCAGCGGTTGCCAATCCCCGGGTCTCGGCAAAGATCGGGTAATCAGACTGGGCAGAACCGTGGAACGGTCTGGCTAGGATGAGGGCTCTGGTGCTGTCAGAGATCGTTCGCCATGTGCTTGGCTGTGTGCCGGCCCACGGCACCCGGTGTGTGAGCGCCACGTGCCCGTCATGCCGGTGGGCCGGGCCTGTTCCCTTCGCTCTCTATATATACCTCATTTATTATCTGAGGGAGGACTTTTTTCACCTACCTACACATTGTAATTAAGAGGTTCCCGGTCATATTCTACGATCAATCAACCTGTCATTCTGTTATACTAAACTACGGTGATTTTATACTATTAAAAAACGACGTCATTTTAATCTAAAGTCAACAATGTTATGTGGACCCTGATCCACGATATAAATTGCCCATAACGATAGCCTTAGTCATCATTCTTATTGGATCGTTACGCCTAACATTGGCACATAATCTTGGGCCTATTAAGGAAGGCCAATTTGAATTTGAAGGGAAAGATTATAAAGCCCAAATAAAATGGGCTGCATAATTACCAATTCTTTCCTATAAATTTATAAATCTTATTCCGTACAAAATTATGTGAGAAATTAGAAATATGGTACGACAAATGAAATATGCGCTAAAACTGAGAGTTCAATTCAGCGCCAACTGAGAAATACACACAGAGAGCAAAGCCGAGATGGGGGCGGAGGAAGGAATGGAGAACAACCCAAAAACATTCGTAGAAGAAGAAGAAGATGAAGATGATTGATGAAGGGCCCCCGCCTGGGTTTGATTCGATAGCTATAAAGGTCACAACTTGAAAACATGGATGTTGAGGATTGAAGATGAAGATGACGATGACGATGACGGCCCTCCGCCCGGCTTCGCTGAACCACACCAACCAGCAACGCCGCCGCTGTCGGCTACAAGTCATTCTGGTGAGATGAGTTGCGAATACACATTTATAAATTTTAATTTTATTTTTATGTTTTACGATTTAGAAGGTATAAGATTGAATTTCTACTCTCGCATTTGTTCACTATGCAAAAAAAAAGTTTGCAACTTTGAATGTCTTAGTTGGGCCATTTTGATTATGCAAAATTCCCCTTTTTATTTTACTTTTGGTGTGTTTTTAGGTGTGTAGTATTATTCTTACTTGTAAATTGTAATGCAGTTCAATGCAAGAAAATTCTCCAGGTAGTGCCCTTAGGTTTTAATTTTAGTTTTTTATTTTGTTGCTTTCTTACACAAATCATCTTATTAGGTTAGCAATATTTGTAAATATGGCTGATATTTATGGCACCAAACACAATTATTTAGAATATCTCTTAATTAAGTTATCAAGTTTCAGTAAATTATGATTTCTCATTACTGGTAACACCAAACATCTGCTTTGGCTGATATTGAATCTCCTAGTAATCATTGGAATTGAATTTTTATCCAAATTTTGCCATTGTGCAAGATTTTGAATATTGCAGTAATTGAATTATCACTGGAGTGTATAGTGTGGAACATGGCTGATACTTAATCTACAATCCATGCCTTTATTATTGTCACAATTAAATGGCTCTGTATGCAGACTTGGTATTGGATGAGATTTTGTGTCACATTAAGTTTCTTGCCTTTTGTTTTCTTATAATCGTCTTGTCATTTTGGAGTTTGGACCATCTTTAATCAATGATACAAAGCTAAAAGATGACCTTATGGAGTAAAAAATAGAGAACAGTTTCCTGAAGTAAACGGGCCCTAGAAGTTTTATCCTGGTAATAGAAGCCAGCTATTCCCCCTTTTCTATTCTTTTGGCACAATTTTGCAACATTTAGATGGAGGTGGAAGGATTCAAGGCCTAGCCTTCTCTGACTGCAGCTACTTTTAACACTGCTTCAGTTGAAATGAGTTAAATTTCGACTTAAATGAAGTGGTTTAATGTTTCAGATACACAAAGGTTAAGAAACCAGGGGCTTCAGATGTAGAAATTGGGAAAAAACAGAACGAGACTAAATATGAAGAAGACAGGCCTCCATTGGCTCGCAATCTACAAGTCCAAAGCAACCTCATCAATCTATGACATCATCTGAACTTGTCTCTGGTAATTCCTTTTTCCTAACTAATGCTACTTATTTCCTGCTGCTCTCTCTCTTTCTCTCCCTCTCTCCTAATGTTATATTGACTTTATTTAGTAATCATTTTCCCTTTGTTAAGTTCTTGTCTCTTCAAGATTAGTTGTATCTGCTTATGAACTAAGACCCTGCCTTTCTTTGACATATACAAAAAAGATTTGCACGCCTTTCTGAGTATAGCATGCAATTACCAACTTTTGGATTGGAGTCTTTGTGATTGGATGGCTCAACTGAATATATTACAGCCTTTTTTAAAAAATAAGTAATATTATGGTCAATTACTTAAAGGAACAAGAATTATATCAAGGATGATAACTAATACCCCTCTGATTTAGGCAAATATGATTTCCTTGTTTGAGGAAAAATTTCCTTCAATAGAAAAAGCAATAGGTTTCCATATGTTTCATATGTGTAGATATCCTTTTTTGGGCATCAACCTCCAACAAAATTTACCCATCATAGGCGATAGGCCATAAGCCCCAAGAATTGATCACAATGTTGTATAAATTGGCCTAGGTGGCCACCTAGGCCGAGGGGATTTCACCCCTAGGCGCGTTTTAGTCGGCCGGCCGACTAGGCACCCAACTCGGCCAAGTCAGCCCGAGTTTTTTTTTTTTTAATTGGTTTGTTTCGCTCAAAACGACGTCGTTTTGATTGAACAAGCCAATTTTGAAATTTCCCCAAAATATAAAATCCTAAACGGCTAAAAAAAAAATTGAAAAAAAAAATTTCCAAAGTACTCCTTCGCAAACGCAAAGTGCAAACCTCCAGGCTGGACAGTGGTGGTGACAGCGACAACGTGGATTGTGGTTGTGGCAGACTGGATGGCTGGAAGCTTTGCACGACGGGCAACAGGGACTCGGCGACGCTAAGGCCTGTGGATTGTGTAGAGCGGTTGGAGCCTACTATTTTTTATTTTTTTTTATTACTCGGCCGCCTAGGTGCTCTAGGCGCTAGGCGCCCCCCGGACGCCCGACTAGCGTCGAGCGCCTTCGGCAACCTTGATTGCTCATCTAATAGACTAATATTAACTGCCTATGTTGGCCTTTTCAAATACACAAGTTATGGATATGAATTTGGCTAGTGATATAATTGACTTGTAAGAATTGGTAGATACACAAATGAGAAGCATTGAAGAAGATGATGATGGTCCGCCACCAGGGTGGCAATGGAACCCTCAACAACAGCCACTGCCAGAATCAATACCACCACCAGGGCTCCAATCAGCGCCATCTTCTAGTAATTTTCTTTCAAGCTCTAGTTTTCACACTTTTTCCCCTTCCACCAATTCTGGCTTTTAAAAGGAATCCATAAAAGTTATTGGTTATGAATATCCTAATGATATATTTGAGTTATAAGAATTACCCTGGTGAATTTTAGGTATACAAACAGGGATCACTCAAGAAGATGATGATGGCCCCCCACCAGGGTGGCAGTTGATCTCTTCTCAACAGAGACAGCCACAAACTATACCATCGTTACTGCCCCAGACAGTAGCTCCTTCTGGTGAGCATTGTTTTAAACTCTGATTTTCACACTTTCTTCCCTTACTTTCTGTTAGCATCATCAGTTTCAATGTTTTAAGCTGCATCACATTTTACCTATTTTCTAGTTTTATTTTACATGTATATACTATATAGGTAGTATGTATACTTAGTTACCGTGGTAACATATTACTGTTGTATCAGCATTAAGTAAATTTAGAATTGGATAGCTAGGCATTGTCTGGTAGTATGGTATGGACTTGAGGATGTTGTCTCTAAAGTGAGTTTGTGTTACATTGAGAGAGAATTTATATTATTCGGGAACACAAAAATATAGGTTTACTTACTAGATATGCTAGAGGTACTATAATATAAAGCTTCACAAAAGCTAACTTGTGGCCATCATAGATATTGAAAAGGAGAATAAAGGAGGAAACAAAGGGGAAATTGAATGGCGCCAATCGGGCTCAGAATCCTCTCCTATGCCAGAATATTCATCCACACCTACTCGACATTCATCAGTAGCTTCTTCTGGTGAGTTGGGCGTGTGCCCTGAACATGAATGCTCTTGTAATGAGTATTGAGTAGTTCGGTTATGCTTTCTCTTCCACTTTCAAAAGTTGAGTAAGCAGATTAATTTACCAATGCTGTCCGTTAAATGTTTGTTTACGACACTTCTTTCTTTCTTTTTCCTTGTGCATATTCCAACCTAACCTATCTAAAGTCCCCAATGGAGAAACCTTTTGTGAAATTATCATCTTCCCATCTTCTTTGAATTTTCTTCTTCCTAATTTGGCTTCTTCAAAGCTTGTGGTCCTTGCAGAACCTTAAAAAATCAAGTCATCAGTATTTTGCATATTTCTAGTTCTTAAAGTATCATATCTCTATTCTCTTTTTGTGTGTGTATGTGTATCTCTTTTGTTTGATCATATAATGGCTAAGCATTGATGTATCAGATATTGAAATGGCTACCAAACAACAAAGCATAAAAAATGAGGAGAAAAAACTCCGTACAGATAGGGGACCTTCACAACGTATCATAACTCGACTCCCACCAGCTGCATTGCAAATTTCTTCTGGTAAGGTTTTCTTTTTATTTATTTATTTTTGATTGTGATTGGTGCAGACTAGCTTCATACTTTTTTGTCATTTGAAGCATTCGTCTTTTATATTTTCAGAGGTTGGTCAATTGGTATGTGGTACTTGCCGACAGTTGCTTTCATATCCTCGAGGTTCTAAATGGGTTCAATGCTCCGCCTGCCAGACAGTTAATCTTGCCCTTGAAGGTGCTTATCTTCCCCTAGTACTCTTCGAGTCAATCACAAGTGTCATGGTTGTTAACAATCACGTGATTCATCTCTGCTAATTCCATGCAAAGTAACGAAATTAGATACCTTATGAATCTTCTAACAAATCATAAGCATTTGATTGTTCATCGATCTTATTAGTCTTTTGGTTCCCATGTTGCATTTGGATTTTCACTAGACAATCTTTAATGAAATTCCCTCAGTCGCTTTTTATTTTTAATTGATATTCTTGTGCAGGTCATCAAATAGGGCAAGTCAAATGCGGGGGCTGCACAGTATTGCTTATGTACCCATATGGAGCACCATCGGTTAAATGTTCTTCTTGTCACTTTGTCACGAGAATTGGGGTATGTATTTGTTTATTCTAGAAACCCTTTTTTCATATTTTCAAGAACATCTCATATCTATCAAGAACGATCACGAGTGCAACATGAATTGCGTAGAAGCATTTCGCTATCCTTTCAAGTTAAAAACTTTGGCGCGAAACCTTTCAATACCCAAGCTTCTGAGTTCCGATTCCAACTCTTTTTGTATTGCAGGCGCACAACAGGCGACCTCATCTGGCTGCACAACAGGCTCGGAGACAGCGCCCTTCTCATCAAGCACACTAGGGTTCTTATGAGTTATGTCCATTTTGTTCTAAAGCTGGGGAGTGGTCCTGTTGAGACTAGACTTTACCCTGTTCTGACATTTACATTTACCTATTTGGTGTAAATTCTCCTGTTGCCTTTTTGTTCACCTGTTTAGCTCTTGCTACTCAGTTGAGACTTTACCCTTTTGAAGTTTCACTTCTGTAGTTGTATTTGTTTTAACAGTTTGTACTGATGCAAGATGAAAGAGATAAACACTTGATCAAACAAACTAAGCCTATCTTTAATGTCTAGCAAAAAAAGTAAATCAAAAGAGGAGCCCCTACGAACTACGATAGACTTTAAATACCCTGTTTCAAGATCTGAAGAACACTGTACGATCCGGAAGTCATAAACAACAAATTGAGCTTTCTGCAACACAAAAATTGTTGCTGAAATCCTGCATCAGAACCAGCAGGGAAAATGAAGAGACTGATGAGCTCTTGCATCTTTATTCAAGTGATGCCGTTTCTCTTCATCTACCTCAAAAGCCTTCCTTGCCTGTTTAAGCTCCTCATTCATGGACAGCAATTCTGTGCAGCGGTGAAGTTTTGGCAAATCCTGCACAATATAATATGCTATTAGTCCACTAACATCACACAGCCAGAAATCCAAAGTGATGAGAAATTGAAAGTTTGTGGTTAGAAACAAGCACCTAGAGGAATGAATTGAATGATGGTTTGCATTCATGGAGCTCAAAATATAATGTTGGAAGCCTTACCTTTCGAATTAAAAACAGAAAATCCTCTGTCAAAAGCTTCCCTCTCTTTGTTGCAACATCTTGAGCCTTGTGCACCTATTGGAATGAATGATGATGGTTCATGGAGCTCAAAATATTACGTTTTAGCCATGCATACTATTTTTCGGAAAAACCCCGAGTACTAGAAATCATTGTTTAGGTGTGGAAAGTTATTTTCACTCACCATATCTGTGACATACTCTGTAACAATGTCCTCCACAAGTGACATTGTCTCCAGAAGTGGCTGATAGCGCAGCAGCAGAAGTTAAATTTTGCAGCAAGACGAACAAAGAAAAAGAAGAATCCAGCATTTCTAACAAAACCGAAACATAATGCACCAGAAAAATTTGTGAAGGGAATTTGAGGATCATACATACATTGGCATCATCTCCAAAACCATACATCATATGCTGCACTGGATATCAGCACAAAACACAGTAAGTTATGCCCGGCAACATGGATTGAATCTCTACGCTGAGGTTATCTTAAAAAGAAAGATGAGAACTCACAATCTTTCTGAAACATTCCACGTTTGCGTTTCAATGAATTGTCTATAGGTTGGGAAGCTCCCACTTTTGCTTTTGATGATGGCCCTGCTGCTGGGTTGCTCATTCTCTGTAAATTGTAGCGCTGTCAACAAATTCAAACAACACACTTACTATTCAGAAAACGTATAAAGCAAGCTTTCGGCACAGCACATAAAACTACTAAGAGATTTACAACATTAGACCTGCTAAGACAACTGTTAAATCATAGGACTCTTGAATGATTAAGCTGCTAGCTCACTGCATGATGCTAAAATATCAAAATTGCTAACTGGAATTTTAAATCACAACCACCCAAAATGTGGTGGCTTCCATGTGAGTCCTCCCACCTAATGGGCCGTCAAGTTACGGAGATTCATCACACCATTATCCTGTCGGGTTGGGTGTGGGGGGCGGGAGCAAGAGAATAGTTCCTTTTGTGGACAAGATACAATGTCAGAGCATACATGATTCTTGGGAGACAATGCAAGGTAACATCATAGCTAAACACCAGTGATCCATGTAGAAGCAAGAATCAAGGTGAGAACTTCAAATATAATTTTTTTTTTTAAAGGACTTCAAATATAATTTAATACACCATTGATGATAAAAAGATGCAGGATTTTTATACCTCTGAAACCTCGTCAAAACAAGGCGTATTCCAAATGCCAGTTGCATCAAAAGAACTGTAATTCCAGAAAATTAAGAAAAACGAAATTGTTTCCAATGATCATAATATTGTATTTGCATAAAGATTTCAACTTTAAACTTACCCAGATGGAGAAAAATTGGGAATGCGGAGGGACGGAAGGATGTTGATGGTTGATCGACGCCTGAGAGGAATTGCATGCGTGGGAAATATATAGGGCAATTATTTATTATATAATATAATATAATATAATATATATAACTAGTTCTCAGGTTCACATGTTAATATAGATTTTCATATTAACCAAATCTATATATAAAAGGATGGAAATCTGGGACCTTTTATCTAGATTAGTGAATGTTATCTATAACACAATGCACACATGTAATGTACTACAAATATAATGCACACCATTGTGCACCTCGTCCTGAGACACATTCCTCCTTATAAAAAGTGTGACATATTCACACCATCCATCTAAAATAAAATAAAAAAATTATGATTTTACAATTATTAAACTTTTGACTTGTTATTTTACCATCCATCATTGATGAACTCGATGATCGGACGGTCAATTCTCAAAGACCCCGTTCTCGTTAAAAGAAAAATATTTTGAATTTGATAAACAGGAAACTTCCTACTTTTTATACGGAGTATTTTTTGGGTGGTTTTTGGCGGTTTTCCGGCATATCCCGCGATCTTGCCGGATTTTAGCGCCGGCGGGGCTTGCCTGTAGTTAACTTCAAACTAAATGTAGTAGAAAATAGCATTGTTACAGAAAAGGAAAAAAGAGTTGTGCATAGAAATTTCACTCTTTAGAACTGTAGCACTTAAATCATGATCAAATATTCACATAGCTGTACAAATAAGTCTACCTATGGATGTAATCTGGAAGAAACAAAAATGATTCTTACTTGATATAGTGCTTCTACTGGGTGAAGAAATTTACTTGATATAAGCAACTGTACAACCGTAATTGAATGGACTTTCCTGCTCAAACTTGACAACGCGGGGATGATCTCTCAGCAGCTTTAGTGCCAACTCCTTTATGACGCCAGTGCCCATCCCATGAACGACGAAAAGAACAGAATTAGGTGGCCTTGCATCTATGGCCATGCTGAGGTGATGAGAAGCTTCCTCTGCTCGCATGCCACGCAAATCAACTGAGTTTTTAGATGTCTGAACAACTGGACCATAAGGGTCTTGGTTTATGTTGCTGGCTGTAGTGAGGCTTCTTAGTTCCTTGAGGTTCTTGATCCCCTGACCCTAATTTGGAAATGCCATTTGTCAATTTTTGATATGATATTGCTTTCTCCAATATGTAAATCACAGCTAACCTTTACCTTCATCTTTAAATAGTATTGCATTATGAAAAAATTTGAGAAAAGAGTGATGGGAAAGCTAGATTATACCACTGACCTGTGTTCTTGAACTCAGGGACAGAACCTGTTGCAGAATTAGTTGGAAGGGCTCTTATATTGCTTTTATCCACACGGACTCTAATTTTTCCATATTGGACAAGGACAGATTCGTCGTCCCCAGTTTCTTAACGATGGTAGCCAGCTTATTTCCTAAACTCTTCACAAGAACCTTGCTCGCCTACCCTTGGGTATAAAAACTTTGGCCTGTTTTTCTGACAAGTTCTTTCGAAGGCTGATGAGCTTCGATTATGGATGAGATTGCAGACTCTGATTTCTTGATAAGTGAATTAACCTGAAGAATTGTTCAATAGTCTTGAGTTGGTTCTCAAAGTCCTTCAGTACAGCTTCTATTCCCTCTTCACAGCCCTCACTTCTTGTTGGATTTTCTGAGTTTCCTTTGCCTTCAGAGCTTTTTCGCGTTCATCTAGATCTTGCGCCTTCATCTCGAATCTTCAGTAGGAAATAAAAAGGATAAAACTTTGAAAAGGAAGTGAATAAAAGAAAATTGACTTCATACATTCAAAGCCATTGCAAATTACATCCTCAAAGAAAAATGTTAATCGTACCTCTTGGAAAAGATTCATGATATTTGAATGAAGAGAAGCAGCTTTCTTTGCTTGAGTTTCTAATCTGTCTCTTTCTTCCACTAGTGACTGATACAGTAAACCTTTCTGCTCCTGCATCTTGTCTGGTGTCAATTTGTTTACCCATGATTGCGCCCGACTAATGATGCTTTCATTAACACCAATCGATTTAGCAATCATTAAGGCATTTGACTCACCCGTGCTCCCCCAAAGAATCCTAAACGTAGGCTGCAGTGTATCCAAGGAAAATTCCATTGCTGCATTAAAAAACCGATTATCCTTCTCTTTCAAACGTGTTAAATCACCGTAGTGGGTGGTCACAACTGCTAAATTAACTCTCTCCTTGATATATTGTAAAATGCTCGTTGCAAGAGCTACGCCTTCCGAAGGATCAGTACCACTGCCAATTTCATCAACAAGAATTAGAGAACTTTCTGAAGCAGCTTCCAAGATCTTGCAAAGCCGTAATATGTGCCCACTAAAGGTGGAGAGGTTTTGTTCTACAGACTTGAATAGGCAGATAAGAGTATCACATCAACAAGATATAAATTATTTTATAAAAAATGATAATGACAATAGAACAAAATGTAGAAGAGCATACAGAGAAGGTGACAGAAGCATGTACCTGAATATCTCCTATATCTGCCAGAATTAGATCAAACCAGGGAAGTCTGGGCTTATTTTGAGCTGGCAAGTACATGCCAGCCTTGGACATAACAGAAGCCAGACCTAATGTTTTCATTGAAGCAGTTTTACCTCCTGTATTAGGCCCCGAGATCACAACCACTCTTGTTCCATGCTCAATTTTTATATCAATTGGTACAGGAAAAGCAGATGCACGAGTAACTGATTCAAAATCTGTGGAATCATTCCTCTGATCCGAATAAAGTGAACTTCGGGATTTAAATCTTACAATATCAGGCAATCTTCTCAACGAGCACTCAAGGAGCAGAGGATGCTGTATACCTTCAATATCTACAGATAAATCATTGAATCTTGGGTCATCACAGTTCTCTGAACTAAGAGCTGGACAGACCCCATTCATCCAATGAGCATGAGCAGCTCTAGCAAATGCAAGGTCCATTTCTAACATCCTATCTAATAAACACTTGATCTTCATTTTGGATAGAGCAATTTCAGATGTAAGCGAACTCAAAATGGCCCTTTCCTCATTCCTCTCTTCACTAGAAAGCTTCACTTCCATGTTATTCAGTTCAACTGCCTCTTCAGGTTCCATAAAGTATGTTGATCCAGTGCTGCTAACATTTAAGACTACACCATTGGGAAGCAAAGATCTATGGGAAGCTCTAACACCAACACACATCCTTGAACGGCGTTTGGTTACTAGCGGTCTATCAATCCCACCAGCCCGAAAAATTCGAGATGATGTTTGTTTCAACATTAGTTCAAGATTTTCCATGTTCCTCTTTCTTTCAAACCTCACAATTTCCAGTTCTTCACTAGCTCTATCTAGTATTACTGAAAGGTCACAATCTATACAGAATTCTATATGGTGTGCCAATTCAACAAGAAAATCACAATTCTGGAGAATTTCAATCAGCGGAGACCACCTGCTTGGATAAAACAAGATAGGTGCCCTATTTAAATGACTTCATGTAGCTGCTTAAACACATCAAAAATTAAAGAGGAGAGCTATTTAAATTAATCTAGAAATATTTAGAGTTAGAGTAAAGTATTTATGAATATTGTATTAGTAAAGATAAAATGTAATTTATTCCATCATTTCATATTTTATCATAAAGAGTTTTATAGTATTTTAAAATTATTGCAATTTTTAGCCTCTATAAACAAAATTTCTGGCACCGCCGCTACTACCTTTCACAAAGTTCACTCTGCAAAGAGATCTCCTCCAGCTGTTTGAGCAACGACTGAGCTGCTATTAGAGTTCGTTTCACGGCACAAATCTCACGAATGGAGAGCATTTGACCGGCGACGGCGGTATCGACGATGCGCGACACGTCCTCGATGCCGGAGAAATCCAACGGCCGAGGAACAGCGACGGCAGCGGAGGTCTGCGCCAGGAGCCTCCGGCTCTCCTCCGGGCTCCTGCCCAATGGAATCGTCGCAGACTGGGCCGCGGAGAGGCCCATGGAAGTGGAAGTGAAGGCTGCGAGCTGGGAGCAGACGGCGGGCCATTCGAGGACTTCGAGCGTCTCGGATTGGAGCGATTCGGCTAGCGAGACCTTGTGAGAGTGAGTTGACTCGCCGGAGAGGGAGACGGAGAATCGCGGCGGACGGAGGGAGAAGAGTGTGCGGCGAGGTGGGGTAGCATTAAAGGTGATGAGGCTGCAACAGCTGAGTTTCATTGAAGAGCAGCTCTGGAGTTTGAATTTCGTGGGTTGCAGTTTTTATCTTATCCGATTTGGAGGGAAGCTGAGGCACGTATCTAGTGTGTTGAGGTCGTCGGTAGTACACTGCTACCTATTGAGTATTGAATATTGTCTCCCTATTTTTTCTATTTTTATTTTTATACGTTATAAATTTTTCAACTTACGCTAGATTAATTCTAAGTTCTCAAAACTCATATTCCTCTTTGTCCTATAGAACCCCTGCCCCTCTGTACACAATAAGTCTTTATCACTTTTGATAGTGTAGATTGACTCGGTCAACCTACATAACAAAAATAAATAGTAGAAAATGAATAACGAGACAAGACAATTTACATGAAAATTCCAAAAAGGAATAACCACAAGTCTTTTAGGTTAGGTCATGTCAAAATACGCTATTATTGTTGAATAATACGTACATGTTTCTACCTACTTTACTTAGTGCTAGTGAAATACAAATTAAATACAAGTGGGAATAATGAGGTCAGGAAGCTATAGAGGGTGAGTGGTGTGGTCGAGAAGCTAACTAAGAGTGTGTGATGAGGTCGGGAAACCTACTAGAGGTCCGACCGCACGAGGTCGGAAGGCTCTGATCAGCATAGCACAAGTTGGGAGTATAATTGTATAAAGTATAAATCCCATTTCACCCTATGTAAAGTGCTTTAGGGGACATAATGATAGTAAATATTGGCATAGCTGACGTGACAGTTATTGATTGGCACTTAGCTCATGTAAGCTATTGAAGTGATGGTTGGACATGTGATGGCCGAGTTGACATATCTAGCCAGGATGATCAAGAAATGTACTAAGGTAAATCTAAACCCTCATGCGCTAAGGTAAATCTAAACCCTCATGCGCTGAGGTTGGGAAGTATACTTGTGAACCCTCTTGAGGTCGGAAAGCGTACTTGTGAACTCTCCATAAGTTGGGAAGTGCACTTATAAGCCCCCTTATAGGTCAGAAAGTGCACTTATAAGTCCTCCAAATCATAAAGTGCACTTGTAAACCCTCCAGATCAGATGTCAGGAAGTGCACTTATGAACCCTCTAGAGGTTGAGAAGTGCACTTATAAGTGCTCCAAGGTTGGAAAGTGCACTTGTAAGCCCTCCACTAGTCGAGAAGTGCACTTGTGACCCCCATGTTTTCAATGGGAATCGAACCCCTACCCTGCTGCTAAAGCAAGACTTTCAAGCTAATTCTTGAACTATTAAGTTAAGCCCCACGGGACCGCGGTGCATTGTCTATAAAAATAGGGGATTATTGTCTCCCTAATTTGCCATTAAATTCCCTTAATTACAACTAAATACTATTTATATTTTCACTAATTAAAGATGCCTATAAAAACATGGGCTTATTGTTTAAAAGCAATTTTTTTTTTTTAAAAAAAAAAAAAAGAAGAAAAATTATTTTTGTATGATGTTAAAAGCATATAATCATTACGCGGGAGTATACATTAGATAAATTAATTGCACTAAAAATAACCTGTGTGATAGATTCAATTGAAATTATACAAGAACTATACTCTACCACAAGTTATAGTCCATATATGATACCGGGCTCAATTGATGCCAAGAGAAAAGACATGTATGGGCCAAAAACTCATCATTCTCAAAAAGATAGAGAGCAAAAGGGGATAGTTATGTTGTGCATCCGTATGCACCATGCATGTGCATACGGATGCCAAAACGACGTCGTTTTATTAAAAAACCGCGTCTCCCCTTTAAAAAAAAAATCAGGTTCGATTCCCAGCAACAATATTATATTGTTCATTCATTCTGGAATTTTAATTCATTGATTATGGAATTATAGTTCATCGATTCTGGAATTGTAGTTCATCGATTCTGAAAATTTTAGTTAATAATTATGGATTTATTCATCTCATTCTGGAATTTTTAGTTCATAGATTAGATTCCTGGAATTATATTAAAATTCATCGATTATGAAGTATAATGTTCATCAAATTATGGAAGTATAGTTCATCGATTATGGAAATAGTTGATCGATTATGGAATTATAGTTCATCGATTATGTTCATATGTGTTGCTGAGAATCGAACCTGAATTTTTTCTTTTAAGGAAAGACGCGTATTTTATTAAAACGACGTCGTTTTTGCATCCGTATGCACCATGCATAATGCATACGGATGCACAACATAATTTGCCAACAAAAGGAATCTAGAAGGGGACAGGTGACCATCATTCATAGCAATAACAATAACAGGTGACCATCATTCATAACAAATGAAATTTGTTAGTTTGGGAATCCATTTTTTTTTTATGTCTGTTCGTTCGGAGTGATTTGTCAACTCTTCTTCCTTTATTTGTATTGCACTTGTTTTCGATCTTAATTAATGCATTTGCTAATGTTTTGTAATTTAATTACAATTCCTCCAATGTTCTTCCCATCAAGTTGTCTGATTGAACCTTGAGGATGAAAAAGATTTAATAAAATTTAAGATTGTTCCTCATAGAGTAAGAATTCTTCAATTTATAAATGTGTTTGCTATTTGTATTTATTTCCAAGTTCTCAAACATTAAGTTAAATATGAAGTATTGGTGATGCATTCTCTCATTCAAATTGTACGTTTAAATTTTGACAATGACCTTAATTAATTAAGATAGGCTTCAAGTCATCATCGTTTAACTCACAATAGTCTATACAACAAAATTATTTAGTTCTAAAATGTGTAGTGATATTTACAATTATGTTTATGTGTGAAATATTAAGATTTATAGAGGAAGCTAAGATGAGTAGGATTAGTTGCTCTCTCCACACTCAAAGGAAAATGAATGATAATGGAGGTTGATATCACAACTAATATATGTTACTCCACATTTGATAAGTCAATAGAAACCTTTTCCTTTTCATTTTTTAATTAATAAATTCAAGATAAAAGATGATGTTTTCCATACCTTAAAACCATGTTCAAAATTATATCTGCGAATGGGATGGCGTAAGTCTCTTCCAGCCTAATTAGAAATCTTATAAAACAATAATACTTATAATAATTTGTTTATTTTAAAAAATAAAGAGTATTATATTGAGGAAAATGAAGTGAAATGAGAGCATCCCTATCAATGTATTTTGATATGATTTTTTAGAACAGTTTACGTGGAGGAAAAAGGGTGAGAGAGAGAAAAAAAATCATCTTGCAAGACATTGATTTTTATCAAACTTGTGGGACTTATCAAATCTCTAATTTTTGTGTTCTGATCGCATGAAGCGTAACCCAAACTGTCAGCTTGGCGCGTGCACTACACGTATTCATTGAGCGCGTTAATGATGCTTTTCAGTTTTGTTTTATTTTTCTTTCTCTTTTTCTCATCCTCTCTTTCCTAATCATGTCTATATAAATTTCTCAAAAATTATAATTATTCTTTTTTAAAAGGTTGAACCTCAATTCTAAAAAAATTACAATATTAAAAATGTTTTGAGAGGTTAGGTGTGTGCGTGTCATTATAATCTCATATCCACCTGACAGAATACGATGCGCTGACTAGGAACGTGTCAATTCCAATCCATTTTATTGCTTTTGTGGTAATAATGGATAAGATCTCAACGGCTTGACCAATTCCTCGTACTCCCAAAACATAAATCCAACCGCAAATTAAAATCCCCTTTTATAGGTTATTTTCTTCTTTTTTCCTCTTACATTTTCCCATTGAATTACAATTCATATAGTTAGATGATATGAATTATAATTTAACAAAATGAGAGAATTATTATTCGAACCAAACACTATAATTTGGATTTATTATGTTATAATTGAATTATATTTAAATTGCAATTCGAACCAAACACAATAAATTAAATAATTAAAGAATTATGTTGTAATTGAATTACAACTAAATCCAACCAAACAATTTATTATAATCTGAAAAAAAGGAAACAGGTGGGGCACCAAACATTTTATTATAATCTGGAAAAAAGGAAACAGGTGGGGCACATGGCACGTGGCCAAGCAGTATTTGGCTTGTTTTCTAAGAAAGAGAGAGTCACGACTTATCCAAAACTCCAAATGGATAATGTCGCCACGTGGAAGTGATTCTCTTCCTTGTCATTTCACTCCTATAAATTCTGCAACAAACCAAAACCCATACCGTATTCAGTCATCACAAAGAACACAAACACACGTTTCTTTTGTTTCCTTTCAGAGCGTTAAGTTTTCTCAATTGACTTGCAAGAACAAGAAGAAGAAGAAAATGTTGGCAGTTTTCCAGAAAGGGTTGGTGGATCCACCAAAGGAGCTGAACAGCCCATCCCCATTGCAGGCATCTATGGAGCTTGTGCCACCACAAGAGGCCATCACCAATTTCTTGTCTGCAAATAAGAGCAATGGGTTTTCTCTGGGATTTGGTGAAAAGGCATTCCTCGCCTATTCTGCTCAAGCTTGCTCAAATCTGAAGCAGCAGAGGCTGTTCTGTGGGGTGAATGACATATACTGCATCTTCCTGGGGAGCCTGCACAATCTGTGTTCACTCAACAGGCAATATGGGCTATCAAAGGGGGCCAATGAGGCCATGCTTGTGACTGAAGCATATAGGACCCTCAGAGATAGAGGCCCCTTCCCTGCACATCAAGTCCTTAAGGATCTGGAGGGCAGCTTTGGGTTTGTGATCTATGATCATAAGGCTGGAACTGTTTTTGCTGCTCTTGTAAGTTCAGCTTCAACTAATAATGAAGCATTTAATCAAATGGCAATTTTGAATTACTCACCAACTAACTTCTGGGTTTGTGGACAGGGTGCTGATGATGAATCAGTGAAGCTCTTCTGGGGCATTGCAGAAGATGGATCCATCATGATCTCTGACAATGTGGCACTCATCAAAGCTAGCTGTGCCAAGTCTTTCGCCCATTCCTGATGGTAAGTGATTCATAACTCACCGGCTCAAAGTACAAAAAGAGTCTAGGTTGGTAATACTGACAAGTAATTCATAACTGCCGGCTCAAAGTACATAAACGAGTCTAGGTTGGTAATAGCTGACCAGCTCTTCCAAGAAGGCAATACACACTTATAACCTTTCGTCTAGCCTAGTCTAGGGATCATTGCTTACCAGCTGAGCCAAGAAGGCAATACCAACTTATAACCTTCCGTCTAGCCTAGTCTAGGTTGGTCTTGCTTACCAGCTGACCAAGAAGGCATACCAACTTATAGACCTTCCGTCTAGCTAGTCATAGGTTGGCATAGTTGATCGCTCACCTAAGAAGACAATATCAACTTATAACCTTCTGTTTAGCCTAGTCGAGGTTGGTCATAGCTGATCAGCTCCAGCCAAGAAGACAATGCCAACTTATAACTTCAGTCTAGCTGGTCAGCTATGACCAGCTCAACGAAAAAAGCATGCCAACTTATAACATTGTAGTTATCAGGACAACAAACTGATGTTGTCTTTGTTACACACTAAATTTATGTTGAAAATGGTGTTGATACATTATATATTGATGTGACATATATACTAATGGTTGATAATGGATGGTTGCAGGTTGCATGTATCACGTGAAAGAGGGTTGATGAGCTTTGAGCATCCAATGAAGCAGATGAAGGCAATGCCAATGAGTTGACAGTGAAGGAGCAATGTGTGGGGCTAACTTCAAGGTGGATCATTACTCCAAGTCCAAGATTAACACAATGCCAAGAGTGGGAAGTGAAGCTAACTGGACTATTTGAGACCACACGAATCTGACAATAAGCAATAATGCTTCGAGTTTAGTTAGGTGTTTCCTTTGAATCTTTTGTTTGGATTTTGATGTTTATGATGTAATTTGTTCCTCTAATGTAATCAATCGCATATTGTCAATTAATTCCTATATTTAACAAGTGCCAGTTCTTGAAAGGAAAACGCAATGCATATGTACCTTCAGAAATAAATATACCAGATTTAAATGAGTCTGTCTGTACATTTATACACACAACAAAGACTCCGCCAACCCTTACAAAAATCTAGGATTCAGACCTGAGTTTTTGTTTCTCCTGATGAAATGCCCAAAAACATTCTAAGCTGTAAATGTCAGCGCCACAACTGGAGAAAGCATCGACTAACTGGCGCAAGCTTAAAACCGACAGGCAAGCGATACGTCAAGGCTATACAACACGACCCATGTCCCACCACACATTGGACAACCGTATGCCCAGCGGCTGATCCACCAAGTTTCCTCTCGTTATGATTCCGGGAGTGGCGCCTGATGAGAGTAAAGCGGAAGTCTGTCGCAGACATCTTATGCACTACAATACACGATGACATTGTAAGTGGAAAAGGAAACCAAGATCAAGTCAGAAATCATAGTTTTCTTGTCAGACTAGTTTTTGAATTTCTAAAGTCTAAACCAACCTTGTACCAAACTCCTTCAAGCCCGGTCTTCCAGATGGCGGTCACGACATCTCTACGAGATCCCATTATACCAAGATATGCACCCAGACCTACTGAAGTATTCAACCCAAAGGCTGCATCTCGCTCAGACATTCTACGCTTCCTTGGCCATAAACCATGAGCTCCGTAGTGAACATCACAGTATTCAGATGAGCTACACTCGAGCAAGTCTCTGGAAGGGCTAAGTCTAGAGTTATCCAATGAACCATTATCCTCTGGATCAGACCAGGGACCGCCGTACATATTCCTCCTGTGCCATTCTTCTGCAGGAGGATGGAGTTCTAACTCGCGAAGTAGCAAACCTGCAGCATCTGCGCCTCTTGGCCGTGGCATATTCTGCTAGAAGATCGATAAGGAGAAAACAAATAGATTTTCAAAAACTAAAACACAACTCACATAAAGACACAATACAGAGAAATTTGGTGCATACTGTGCTGCGTGGTAAATTCTTATTGCCCACATATTCACTGGGCTTGTATGAAGTATCAACTATTTAGAACCAGACTCTTCCTTTCATGTTTGAGGAGATAGGCCTCACTACTCACTAGCATAATACACTCTTCCTCATCATTCAGGTAAGGAAATTTTTTTTCAAAGCATTTCTCAATTTTAAAAAGTACACAAATTACAGTGCCTACTAGAAAGCATTATTAGGATTTTTGAAGTAGATATCCAAAATGTTTGGCCATGGAAGCGAACATACATTTAAAATACAAGCGTCTAACCCAAAACCTTAAGATGAAGAGTGGAGTAGGCGAGTAGCACAGGATCTTATAAACACCATTAGAAGCCCGAGTGGGCATTATAAATTCACTTCTAACAGCCTCCCAGCACTTGTAACTAGGTTTTCTTGGGTTAAAAAGTGGACTTTTTTTAATGGGAGAGGGAGGAAAGAAAGGTTCCTATGAGCCAAAGATGGAGAATAGACTGACACAGCGCAATGGGTAAAGAACAAAAACTGGATTGTTGGACCTTGGAGAAGAGAATAATTCAAATACGAGCTTCCTGGGTCAGGGCTCAGATATCATGTGAAAGCATTCAAACCAAAATCATATGAGAACCTATTGAAGCCCTAGGACACACTATACATCTGTCTTTTACGCCAAAGTAGGAATAGATCCATCATAGAAGAAGTACCTGCATATGCGGGCCAAGGGAAGCTTCCACAACTTCTGGTAAAACAGTATAGTTCCCATCTATGTAATGAAGCCGAATCTGAATGTTGCTGCTCCCAACCTGAGAAACTGGCAATGGATGTGCCAGCCCTGCTGTCCGACGGCAAAGATCCATTAAAATAAGAAACAGAACCTTCACCTGCATAAATAAATAAATAAATAAAAAAAGACATCAATGGCTCCATGATCCAGAAGGGGAAAAAGGCATGCACTACATGACCCTGATCTCCACTTATACAAGCCAAAGCATGTAGTAACCTCTAAGGACTGCCTTCATTTTTATTTTTATTTAAATAAATCCACGTCCACAGTCCATCCTATTCTCCCATCACCTAAAAGACTAGTCACAAAAAGAAACTACTACGTATATAAATCAAACAAATCTTCAAAAAGAGAAAGTTCAAGCTATTGCAGATAAAGTCCTCCTGATCATTTAACAAAGAAAACAAAAAAGAATTCAATTTAAATGTCTAAATTGGCGGTTTAAATATATGTTTTAACTGTATCAACACCACCAGAATATTTATGAGCTTAATATAGTTTAAGGCTGCTCAGTAACACTGATAACAATGAGGAGAACTTTCCCATAAAATACTTTTATCTCCTTCTGTTAACTGCAGTTAACAAAACTATCAGTGGTTTTACTTCTGACACATTCAAACAATCCCATTTGTAATTCAAGAAATGAAACCAAAGAAACAATAGGGTTCACTGGCCAAACCTTGGCTAGATCCAAAAACTTCAAGATACAGTTGGCCTTAAAAGTCACCAAATTCTAAATGGTAGGAGTTAGTTCATGATTTTATTATTAATATTTTAATAATTAGCAGTTAGCTTACGATACTTTCTTAAATTTGAACTCCAGCTTCTGAATCTCATCAATGGTTTAATTTCAGAATCACAACCATAACTACAATAACTAGCAAGGAGGGCAAATAGAATACCAGCACATAGATAAAAACTCAAGATTTTGAAGCATTAATTGTATGAAAAAAAAAAAAAGAAGTTGAAACAATTGTGACAAAAGACTAATAGAAGTACCTCATCATATGTGTATCCTTGTCCAGCATTGCCAGAACCTATCCTTGACCGGTTAGATAGACCATCCTCAGATCCCTTTCCGCCAGAGCCAAGTTGACCGCCTGCTGTTGGTTTAGAAACAGAGTTGGATTCTTCTACTTTGGCAAGAGAAATGGGTTGAGGTTTTTGCATAGAAGAGTCACCTTTCTTTTGAATATACTGGGGCAATTGTGTTCGACGAAAGAAAAAACAGAAATGCAGAAGTTGACATAGTCGGTGAAGAAAATGGCAATCCCCAATAAGTCTAACTGCTGGAGTTCCTGGAAAAGTGCCAGTATTGATACTTATTGGCATAAGAGTTGATGGACCACTAATCGGGTTCGGGGCTGAACTTGGAACACTATCAGCAGTGCTACTAATCTTAGCTATAGCACCCTGTACCCATGCTTGCATCTGTGTACTTCCAGTAGAACTTGCAGTGCCACCTTGAGCCCCTATATAAAGGGCAGACCGTTGACAAAATATATCAAGTCAACAACAATTCAAAGGAATACAAAGATGGTTGAGATAGACCCTCTTAAATCAGAGAAGGGTCACTCTGCTTTCATTTTCTGAAAATAAAACCTTTTTAAAATAATACAAATTAAAAGATGCTAAGCACATGCACACTGACCCTGAGTTGTTGTAGGAGGAGCAGAACTTTGGATAGGACTGCTCACCATATTCCGACTCCCACCGGTGCCTGCAGTAACAGCATGACTTGCTAATGTACGGCAAAAACTTGCATAACGCCGCAAACGTGTAATAAAGTGAGATGCTAGATCAAGTATTGCATCAACATAAGCCTGCATTACATTGCTCTGAAAATTACAACTCAATCCTAGTCTTTGGAAACTCTTTTCGGGGGGAAAGGAAAAAACATCACAGAGAGAAGCCAACATAATTTATATAAGATGAATATTATATGAGACCTGGATACTTGGAACTAGAAGTGGATCAACAGCCATTGCTTCAGGATCAGTACCAAATAGTGTTTCGCTTGATGCTTGCCATGGTTCTGGGAACAAAGCTGAAGGATTCACTAAAGCTGATTCAATTCCTTTGCCAAGCATATCCAGTAGCAACCTTGCTTGGCATGTCAAGTACCATAGCCCTGACTTCTTGAGCATTTGTACCTTCTAGAAGCCTACATTTTATCCTGTCTAGACTCTGAATGAAGCCAGGATTTTATAAGAACCAAAAAAAAAAACCAGTAAGGATCTCGTCTCCTAAAAGAGTAAAGTACAATCTATGTTCACATGCATATATATGATCAAATCAATACAGAACAAATTAAACTTCCACATAGAACTGATAAGTGATTACGCAAATTATTGTTTCAATAATTAGTTTATGGAGATGCCAATATGTAAGTGAAACATACAGGTCCATATTGCTGCCTGTGGTGTGTAGAGGGAAGAGAGTGGAAGTCTGCATCCAATACTGCAATGACACTGTTCAATGAAACTGAAACAGAAGAAAACTTTGTAAGGATGAGCCGGTTCAATTGCAAAAGTGAATTATGCTCTAGTGAAGAGGATACTGGATACCAATTGCAGACAGGTAGAATTGTAGAAATGCAGCATAGTATTACCCTGGCTCTTTAAGTGCCGCAATAGTTATGAAAAAAGAAAAAATAAAAACACAAATGTGCAGCACATGCAATCTGTTTCAAGTTGAGTAATTTATATAAAAGGATTACTATAGCAACTAGAAACAAAAAATGTGCAACTCATACAAATTGTACTTCCAGACAGATTATCATATAATGAAGTTCCATATTTACCACAATAAATGATTTGTACTGCCAGACAGATTATCAATAATCAAGTTCCATATTCACCACAATAAATGATATCACTGAAAACAACAATCTTATATTAATGATGATTATTAGATGCCAGATGTTTAGGAAATGCCCCTCTAGAAACAGGATAAGACATACAGAACCCCAAGGGAATTTTGAGGATAAAAACTTGAATGAAATATTGATCAACTCTTACCAATGCCATCTTCTGCAGCACTTTGTGTACACCCAACAGCATCCCACCAATCAATCCCCACTAAAAGACTCCACCAAAATCTACCAAATAGAGCAGATCATTTAGTAAGCAGTAGCATTATTTAAAATAATAATAATATTATTATTATTGTTATTTTTATTATTATTATTATTATTATTTTTATTACAATAATAATAATAATAATAATAATAATAATAAGAAGAAGAAGAAGAGACATCAATGTAAATCCTGCACCATGTATACAATTGAAAATCAAACATCAGCTATAGCTCCAAAATACCTCTCTGCAACAGCACGTTCCCATGTTGCAGAGTTAGCTTTCACCTGATTACTAGGAACAGCAGGGGGCAGAACACGGATTATCTTCAATATGGAACAATCCTTGCTGGTATCATGCCAAACAGAAGCTGAGCAACAACTGGTTGAAGAGAAAGCAGGAGCAGCGATTGCAGACCCAACATTAATATGGTAGCTGTCAACAGCGGTGAAACTTGAACCTGAGAATACATGAACCCCTCCTCGTAAAAAAGCAACTGCGATTTCACCCCCATGAGCAGAATAAACAATCCGGGCAAGGGTTCTAATATCACTTGGAAGATCAAAAGGATCAAAAGAGACCCTGTTTGCCATCTCAACAACACTGTCAGAAACATTTTGTACACCAGATGCAGGTATGGCTCCTGCTGCTCGGGGACACTTGAAATCATTAGATGCTGGAATGCATTTAATTACTTTACTCACCCACACTGTCTGCTTTGGTGCCTGACCACCAAAACTGGATGTGGGATTACCAAATATTTGATGGAGAACAACATCCTCCACAGATGATTCCCAACGTTGAACTCTCCATCCCGTGATTGAAGGGCCTCATCAGGATCATAAGGGGACATGTATTGTCCTGAGTAAATAAAAATGAGAAATAAATGAAAGAACACAGAATATGAACATTCACTCCAAGCAATTAGTAGCTAACTAGATCCATTTTTTAGATATTAAAAATTGTTACCCAGTTTCAGTGAGACACAAATGATTATAAAGATGAAGCAACACAGAGATCTAAGTTAGTCCCAGGACAAAAGTATAACTATAAACCAGACATGTATGATATGCTCAGTCTTTGATCACCAAAGGTGGGCATGCAGGAGGAAAATAGAGTAGTTCTCACAAACTAAGAAGGATGTAACCACTCAAATTATTAATTACGGAGTAGTTCACATATTGACAATAAACATCTTATTAGTTCAAACTTCAAAATAGTGAACATTTACTTTAAAAATAATGAACATTATAACATGAATAATCATTATACTTATGTGATACACTATAACTAACAATTTGAGAAAAAGTTAAGCGGAGAATATGAAGAGCAATGAGATTATTAATATGTGCAACACATGTACACTTTACAAGTTCCAGAAAAATGCTGCAACAAAAAGCATCATCTATAAGATACACACAACAAGATGTATTGCAGAGTCACCAAATGCACTCAGCAAGTAGTAAAAACAGATTATAACAAGAATGACCATACCCCTCAACTATCACAACAGCTATCACATAACCACCACGAGTAGGATCAAATGCAACAGCAGTGCACCAGAACCCCATGTAGTGTTAGCAGCTGACTGAGCTGCAGCCTCAGGACTCACATATGCAGAAAAGTTGGAAACTGGTGAACAATGAAGAACTACCATGTCACTGTAGTCTTGCTCTGTATGTTTCTTCCCTTGTTTTGCTTCTTGTAATAAAAACTCTTGCCAGCTAAACAAATATGCAGCCAGAGGAGAAAAACCATCCCATGAAGGAGGATTAAGTGATGGTGGAACCCCATTGCTCACACTTGCCTCTGAGTTGCTTGAAATCCATTCCCAGAACCAGGTGTAACCTCCCAAACAACTACAGTAGATGGATTCACAATTGGAACACCTGCCACATGCATGGCTCCAGAATCTGTTATGATAGCATCTGCAGCCATGATGCCACTGGGTCCAGCTCCCAGGAGCCCTTTTGCTTGTACAAAACCACTTTGATGGTTCACCACTCTGATTGGGGTGGCCATTGTGACCAATGGAGCTGAACAGATCCTGATGAGAAGACAGAGCATACACACAGAAAATTTGGCCATCCAGCTGCATCCAAACCAAGCAACTTCTATTGATTAATGGATTTAAGTAAAGAAACCAGAAGGGATTAGAACATGACCCATAAAGAGTATAACTCTAGCAGTGAAGAGAAGAATACACTACGGCAATCTATGCAGATCATAGAAGCGTACATAATTTTCCAAATTATTTATGGATCAAACACCAAAGTTTACAGGTGTTGGAGCCCAGTTAGAATTCACACTTTCAAAAAAGACAAGGTGTCCTAAAAAGAATGGTCATCCCAGATACAACCAAAAAGCAGATGAAACAAACAATGCAATCCAACAACACTTAGCTCCTCCCTCCATCCCTCCCCCTCTCACTGTCTGGAAAAGACCCTCAGACAAGGAAAATTGGAGAAATCTGAGTCTACAAATGAGTGAATGACAGGTAACTAACCTTAACTAAAAAAACAAATGTAATGTACACAGATTGATCTTAAACTAAATTTGAAGGTGGGGTGGGGGGTGGGGGGGGGGCTTGTATTTGTATTGACTTGTATCTGGCATTCTTATCAGAAATGCCGAGGACCAAGATAAATTTTCTGACCTACCAATAAATTATGGAAAAGATCAGCTTATGCGAGTCCTGCCAAATCTAGCAGAAATAGAAGGAAAAAAAAAAAAGATTTGTCCATGAAGTAGTTAAATCAAAAGTAAACGGACAATTCATTCATTTGAGATATAATTCCTTCCATCAATTTCCATACTGACCAACGAGGGAGAAAAAACTCAGAATAAGCTATTCGGTAGCCATTTAACAGAACTAAGCAATAAACACCTAAACCAGATACATTGCTATAAATTGCTAGCGAAAAGGAAAGCATATAAACAAAAAACCTGGAGGTTGTGGTTGCTGGGAAAGGAATTTCTCCTCAAATATTGACTTAGAGGCATTACCAGACCTTGATGAAAGCCACCTATACTAATTTTATACAAAACCAAATAATTTAAGAAAACATGAAAAATGAAATATGTTTCAAACAAAAGAAGTATATTGTAATTATAATTGCATACCGGAGACACCCCTGACATCCACTTAGTTACAACTGCAATATCCTGCCGCCATTCATATTCTTTCTGCCAACAGCTAGCATCTCTTACCAGATTAACCGGACCCTGAGTGACCAAACCAAGCAAAAAAATTACACTTGAGAGGGGGGGGGGGAAAAAAAGTTGAGCAGTATTAAAATATATGAAGTTATATCTAATAAGTTTGTCCAACTAGAAGCTAGAGAAGCTATTTAAGAAAGAACTAAATAAAGACTTAACTCCATTAAAGCTAACTTACTTGAGAAGGTTGAGTCCAGATAGTTATTCTTCCATGGAAATTAGCAATGAGAAGAGCACGAGGACATGAAGTAGGGACCACTCAATAAATTGAACCAAGTCACGAGGTGAATCTGTAAAAAAAAAAAAAATTAAAAAAATTAAAAAAATCCAAAGCAACATATTAAGTTGAGTTGTAAAGTAACAACAAATATGCGGTGACTGCAGTATCAACATACTAAACACAAAAGAATCATTAATCATCACTTCAAACAAAGTTCATTTGAAGCCAATGGTAATAAAACCAATTAAGCAGCTATCACTAAGCACATACAACAATGAATTGGCATGCATGAGAAGTTGCAATGTATAGTAAACTATCACTATGCCCTGATGATTCAGAAGTTATTTCAAGTTTATGGGCCAATACACCAAGGCAAAAGCCGTTTAGAAATTTCTCATTAGAGAATGTTCAATTCCAAAGCCAGTTATTTAATGAATGTTTTCATACAATTACAGATTTTAGCACAAGTAATGAGTCCGCCATATGCAGAGTAATACTTTTGGATTAGCACACAAAACCAAAGCAAACAGTAAATTACTAAATTTTCATCAAACAAATGATCATAAGCATCTTTAAACAAACTCTTCTAATCACCACACCAAATTTTAGGTAAGTGCCACAGCTGAGCCACACAATGCACTAGAAAGGTTTATTTCAATACCTGCAATAACGTTAAAAACTGTGCATTCAGTTGGACGCTCTGGGATCACAATATGTATGGGGATCCAAAACGGTGGGTTTGGATTTGAACTGTCCCATAATCAAAATAAATAAATGTTAATGTTAAAGCACCAATTATATACAAAAAGATTTTCAAATTTCAACAAAGAATGAGTAGGTGAATTTTTTAACTATGAACACCTTAACATTGGATTTTGCTTATTTTGATTTTTTTTTTAGTTCTTGGAAAGCATTGAGCCCCTTGCACTTGTTCATTGCTTGGGGGAAATGGAAATGTTCAACTATATGCCTTTAATGTAATTTATGAGTTAGCCAATACATTTTCTTATTTTGATAAGGGAATAGTGTGCGTGTAAATGTGTATGCATATTTATTATACAATTTACTGTAACAGATAAATGCATCAAAAAGGATGCTCTGACCTTGGGATTCTTGCACAAGTTTCAGATGCACATGCTATGGCATTCAGCTTTCCACACCATGCAACAGACTAGGTAAAAACAACAACAACAAAAAAAAGGAAAATCAAGATTGGATAACAATATATCTCATTATACAAGATACAAAAAAAAAAAAGGCAAGAGGGAGGTAGCATTGCCAAATAGAAATGTTTAGAGCTTGTTCAACCCAACTTAAGCTCCTTGAAAAAGATGTTTTTTCCAGATTATCTAGCCTTAAAATCCTTCTCAATTTTTTAGTGCTTGACAAAGTTTCTACTTTTGCACATCCTTGATAATAAGGTAAGCAATAGTATGTCATTCATTTGTAACAGAAAATATTTTTGGATTGATATAATTCAATAGGTAACTGAGTAACTCCCAATGCGAAAGGAATCTAAAAGAAGATTCATGCCATTGTCAGAACTAACTTAATTGACCCATTCACATTTCCATAGCTAAAATGCATGGCTGTTCTAAAAGTATAGGCAAGTTCCATGTCGGAATTGTGAATAAAACTCCATCACATAAATACATATCAGTATATTGACCCATTGCAAATCCAGAAAACATATCCATGGTACAGTTACCAAAAAAAAAAAAAAAAAAAAAAAAAAAAAAAACAAAAGTTAAGGTCCTTCAATTTTGCAATGGAGCAGTTTTCACTCATTTATCCTCTACTTTGTGATATGCATAAAGTATCCAAGAATTTTCTAATATAACTCAGAAGGCAGCCCAAATTAATCAAAATGAATGAATTAAGGTCAATATTTTGTTTTTGAAGCTGAAGTAAATTGTTTTCTGCCTTGTTCCAGTGGAAATTCAGTCCAGATCAAACTCCAACAATTCAAAACTCAATGAAACACTGAACATCACCTGAAATTACGACAGAGCTCCGGCACACTCATTTTATGCAGCAAGTTCGACCTAGGCTGTTTAAGCCGGATGCAAAAAACCGTCGCGGGACCAACCGGATCCTCCTCCATGGGATCATCTGCTGCTGCTACTGCTGCTACCACCGCCGCGGCCATGGCCGTGTCCTTGTCCGTCACCGCCGCAGCTCCAACACCGTCCTCGGCAATTTCCACCTTGTCGGGAGACTTGGAAGCTTCAAGAACTGCGTTAGAGTTAGCGGAAGAGGAATCCTCCTCAGAGTCCTTAGTAGCATCTGCTGGTGCTGGTGGAGCAATTGGATTGGTGGTCATTTGAATAACAAAATGAAAAGACCAAAAACCCTAATATAAATTTTATATATTATTGGACTTCTTATGTATAGAGAGAGAAAGTGGTGGTGCCGAAAGTCTCCAATTGAAGGCGACAGGAAGCACTGTGACAGTGTATGAAAGAGAAGAGTGGGGTTAGGGTTTGGAAATTTTGGGGGCGTAGAGACAACTGAGGAGATTCCAGGTACTGTTTGTGATTTTATTTTTATTTTTGTATTTTCCTTTTACAATAACAATATATAAAAACTCGGATTTTTTTTAGCACTATTAATTAACTCTATTATAAGATAATATATGTTTTATTACTTTATATTTTTTATCTATTACAATTCAAATAGTTAAAATACCCAACTAGGTTTGATCTTTATAACATTCCTTCAAAGAGAGCCCAATGTTATCAAAGTGCTATGCCAATATTCTGTATTTATTAAGAAAAAAATTTTGAATTTTTTTTTTAAGAAAGAAAAAAAAAAAAAAAAAAAGGGCAAATTGATGTCAGTGTGTCTTTGGAAGGGGACAATGGGCCTATTGCTTTAAAAAGTGTTTGTTTTTTTTTTTTTTTTAGGTTTTCTTTAAAAAGTTGGTGTGGGTTAGTTAGATTGTTAGTTAGCTTTGGATCAGCTTTTGTATAATGTGATTTAGCTATATGAAGTCTTATTGTTAGTTGAGAGAGTTCCTAGCCTTGAATTAAGACTTTAAGTTTCATTATTATTGACTGTTTTATACTTATGATAAATAAAAATCAATTACAAATATTCATCTATTATATATTGTATACCATAAAGCGGGGAATCCAAACCAAGCAAGTTATCTAAATTAAGAGTCACATGTATTGCCAGTGGCGGATTCAGAAAATTATTTGGGTGGGAGCGAATATTAAATGACGTTAGAAATGTCAATGGAAAATATCAACAATCACAATAAGGTTAAAATATAAATATATTATAAATTATAATATATTTATGAGAAAATATAAAACATGATCAATTAGATAAAATAATTTGAATAACAATATATTCATAAATACGTTTAAATTTTAATTTCTTTTAATTTTTTTTTTTGAAAGTTAGATCAATTTTTCTAAATTAATTCGAATAAAATAAAGTATATTATAAACTTGTATACTACATTAATTAAATAATTTATAAAAATTAGACTAAAAGAGCATTTAATTTGTTAATTAAATGATTCATAAAAAGTAGACTACAAATATTTAATTTATCTTATGAAGATAAGATAATTAAAAGTGTTGCTAATGAGATTTGAACTCATGACATAAACCTTTAATAACATAAAATTTGGAATTCAACCAACTAAACTACTCAAACTATTTTTACCAAAAAAAAAAAAAAAAAAAAAAAAAAAAAAAAAACTACTCAAACTATTAATGTACATACATACATACGTATATATGAAGGGGTGGGGTGGGGGGAGTGGGGGTAACTGCCCCCACACTGGGTCCGCCCCTGTATATTGCCAGCGAATCAATACAAAAAGTTCACTTCTCGATGAATATGAAGCATATGATAACTTCAGTTTATATATAGTAGTTATAGACTACATATAATTTAGAACTATGATCTCATATTAAAAGTTCAAGTTTCACTGTAATTATATTTCTATACTTGAAAAAAAAATGAAAAATCAATTGCAAATACTGTAGTTAAGTAGTCGCTCTAACATACTTTGCAATTAAAATATTTCCAACAGAGACCTTGAAAACGGCCCAAGAATAGATGACCGACCCAGACCGAGATAGACGAACCAGACCCAATATTAAGGACCGAGAGCCCAAGTTTGACAACCCGGACCCAGCCTCTGAAGTAGGCCCCAGAATGGCATACTTTGACGTGGTCTCACAACCCAATATGATATTAGCTAGGTTGTCCTATACAACCATGTATGATTCTTATTTCTTACACAACTTCATTTATAATATTATTACATAAATCAAGAAAATATATTATTACAATCATTTACCTTTATTGTTTTACACTATTTATGATTTATACAAACTTACTTATTTGTATATCCCATATCAATTTGTTCCATCAAACCCAAATATATAAAGCATGAAATTCAAAACAAACAAAACACAAACTATGAATCATATGTGTCACCGAATATTCATTACAAAATTTCGCTTTCTCATCTAATATGAAGCATGAAACAATTTCATTTGCTCCCTACTACATATACTTTAGAATGATATTAAGTGAAAATATATATCATTGGCAATATAATTCAATATACTCATTAATTTACACAATCATCCACAACTTACCTACTTAATTTCTTTTTCAAAAGTCACATTACACAATAACTAATAATTATATGTGTGTACGAGAGTTGATGTAACAAAGAGAACTCACATCCACTACCTTATAACTAGAGCCGTCAAAATGATCGAGTTTAGCTTGCTAATCTATTAGATCGTCCGGCCTTGCAAAAGTGATAGAGTGGGCTCAAAATTTTATGCCCCACTATATATATAAGCATATTAGTTTGGCTGGCCGCCATGGCTAGTAGGCCTACAGCGGGGCAGGCTTTGTTATAACATCCCCATTATGAGGATTGTTTATGGTTTTTAGGAGAAATTACCACCTTGGATGAGAGAGAAGCATGTGAGAGAATGCTAGAGGTCTTCTTGCTAATTTGGAAATTTTGTTAGTTTGTGGGGCTCCAGTTGTGAAAAGGAAAAGCCGCAAGCCATGTGCATGAAGAATAATTCGCGCCAACTAGGTGAGTTAATTACTTTTTTTTTTTTTTTTCGTAATTCAACTTTATTTTGTTTCTTTTCCCTATATTTTTTATTTCCTCTCATTCTATATCCTAATCACACTTACAAAAATCACATCAAATTTCCCACTATTGAGGATGCCCTTAGGTCTACCAAATGGCGGGCCCCACCATGTCGTTCCGCTTTGACAGTTCTACTTATGATGTGTGCTAAGTAAACCTCGTTATGTGTAATAGTCTATAAACTACACATGAGATGTAAAGCACATTAGGAAGATCATGTGCGACGAACTCGAGAATGTGTTGGCAATATTGAACTCGTTACTTTCAAATATAATAATCAGACTCTATCGATACTCATAAAAAAAATTATTTATCAATTTAAAAAAATCATACTCAATCACTTCTTTCAGAACATGATGTATAATTTTACATACAAATAGTATTGTTTTCATAAAATAAACATGTCTGACTTTTGATGATGGTGTAATGATGTCCAGCAGTACAAGAATGTTGTACAACTATATATCCACAGGGTGTAATTAGTTAATATTAATAAGGATTATTCAAAAGATGAAAGGAAGGTCAACTAAATCTAGATTTGGAATTGAATGAGTCGGAGACAGGGAGGAAATGAGAAGTAAAAAACATAGAAAATTGACTGAACGATGATTATATAGTGTGATCACATGCCACTTGAGGCGTGAGTGCGTAACGGCCAATCCTCTTTGGAAAGTTCTACGGACGGACTAAGAATAGTAGGCGTAGGACAGTACACAATATTTTAACGGGAAAAATGACGGCAGAGCTACTTATGTCAAACGTTTATAACGTGTTTGTCTAATTACTCAAGTGCACGGCTGCGTCACCCCTGATATCACGCTACTCCTCATATAATTAGTGTGAAGTGGTTTTTTATTTTTGTGAAGAAAAATGTTTTTTTTTAAACGAAGAAAAAATTGTTTTTTTTTTTTTTAAACGAAGAAAAATGTTCTTCTATCTTTTACATAATAAATACTCCATATTTTTTGTTGATATACCTAAAGTTTTCACCGTCGGATACAATAATTAATTCCCTCTTTGAATTGTAGGCGTCTCTTTTAGGTGAAACAGCTGACCTGAAAATTTAAGATATTGATAAAATTTATTTTAATTTTGGAACGTTCGGTACAAGTCATTTTTTGTTGGTATAAACTATAAAGTAATTAAATGATGCTATATTAGTACCCTTACTATCATATTGTATATGTTATACTCACTATTTATTTATTTATTACTCAAACTATTTTATTTATTATTTAATTCTTTTACATAATTTTCAAATTCAACTTTGAAATTTACCTTAGGATATGTTTTGAAACTTGGAATTTTATGGGTTCTCAATGTTTGACAAAAGGGAGAAAATAAGGTAAAAGTGTGTGTTTTTTTTTTTTTTTTTTGAAGATATTTGTAAATTTTTGACCAAGCTTTGCCATATATCTACAAACAAAGCTCTGCCTTCTCTACTAGACCAAGCTACCGAAAACCAGTCTGGTAGACGGGTTTCGGAAACCAGTCGAACCGACTGGTTTCCGATGCGACACCAGTTTGGCCGATTGGTTTCCGAGCAGTGATTTTTTGTGATCTCTCCTTGATTATTTTGTTGTGATTTTTTTTGAGTTTGATGTGCTCGTTTTTTGTAAAATGAACCAAATAAAGAAAGACAGTTTTCTGCTGCGTAGTCAAACATTAGAAAGAACTCATTTTTCAGAAAAACATTTTATAAAAGTCATTTTCATAATTTTCAAACGGCCCTTAGTGACTTTGAAGTTGGAATAGGTGGTAATTGGTAAGTGCACTGTTAAATGCAATTACAATATTGACTAAAGAGTCAAATTCTATGATTAAGACCCAAGCCAAATTTAAACCAGTTCAATAGTGGTAAGAATACTGAATACTAGATGTCATATGTAAAATGAACAAAAATTTATTTACTACTTTAAGTTTTAAATATATACAATTTATTTATCAAAGACTACAATAAATTAAATTGTAAATAGTTTTAGTCAAAATTCACAAAATAATCAGATAAAACGAAGAACATACTCCGTACAAATTACTAATAATATAACATTATTGTTCTACAACTATGGAGTTAAATTCGTGGTTAGGTACTTAGGTTGTTGTACTCAAGCAAAACATGGATGTAAAATAATGAATACAACAAATAAATAAATAATATAAATTGTAGAAAATGCATAGTATTTCAAAATTCAAATGGAAAGATAACAACCCACTGGTGTCAACCATGAATTGTGAATCTAATTGTACCGACAAGACAAGAGAAGAAGAGAAGGCCCTCAGGTCTTTTTCACCCCCTCACCAAAAACCAAAACTGGCCGGCTTCCATTTTTCTAACGTGGGAAATGGGAATATGCAAAGAATATCGCACAACTATGATTAATTAGTCAAAGGTCTATCAACTTAATTTCCTTCCTTCTAAAAGAGTTAATTACCAAAAATATTATCAAATTATGACATTTTTTAAAATTAGTTCCTTAATTTTTTATTTTTTATTTTTTTTGCATTGAATTTTAAAAGTTAAAGTGATCCTCCAACTTAATATGTTTGATTAACTGGAAACAAATATGAAGATAAATGAGAAACAGAAATAACCAAAAAATTGTTTTTATATATAAGTATACTATACGTACGATTTATGAGCAGTTTTTGCACTGTTTAGTCCACGACTTAGTAATGGACTGACAGAATTGATCACGACTTTTGAACTTTGCAAAATTTTAGTCCAGCGACCTATTGATTTTATATTGCAAGAAATGTTCCTTCGACCACTTTTCCCGTCAAAATTTCACCGGAAAAAAAATTTATATATTTTTAGCCGGGTTAAAAATTGCAATTTAACTTATCTTCAAAAAAATTAAAAAGAAAAATTGATATTTACTACATAGTCAATATTAGCCTGGGGTACATACTACTGCCAGGCGGCGGAATACATGTACTACTCCAATGCTGCTCCGGTAACCAACTAGCCCGGGGATCGCCACGCGCCGCCGCCTGGGGCAGTAGTTGTACCAGTTAACTATTGTATGTAGTCAATATTAATTTTTTTTTTTAATTTTTTGAGATAATAAAATGTCAATTTTAACCCCGACTAAAAATGGGATTTTTTTTTTTCGGTGAAAATTTTAACGGAAAAAGTGGCCGGAGGAACATTTTGCAAAAAATCATGTCATGGGCCTAAAATTGCAAGGTTCAAATCGTGGATCAATTCTGCGAAGTCGTCACTATATCCGTGGGACTAAAGTACAAAAAAACTCCGATTAGATGATTTGTTACAAAGTTATAATTAAATTTTATAAGGTTACTCAGTGATTCTATATTCACAAAATTTCATCAATGAGCGATGAGACTCCAGTGCGCAAAAAAAGGACCTCGATTTACCGTCATACAATGCTTTTTGAACAAAAAATGATGGGATTTTTATTAATTAGTTTAAAAAAACTTAAGTGGTATGAAATAAAAATTGCCAATAAAGTATGATTATTAATGAATGATAAGTAAACAGAAAAGATCAATGACTCATTACTACACGCAAACAACTAACCCTAACGGCGACTCCTCTTTTTGTCCACAACCGCAAAACTGCGATCACACACCTCCTGAACTGCTGCAAATTGCAATCCAGTACACGAGGTCACTGTCGCCTTGTCAACCTCAAAGTCTTCAATTCCCTCCTCTTTCTCCCCACTCCCCAGTACAAAAGTCCACCTTTTCATTTCAGACAGATATACATAATTCAATCCAATCACGACAACCTCGAACCTCGAACGCAGAGGAAAAATTATCTCTGTACGGTTTTTTTCGTTGTGTTCATGTCGAATGTGTGATCAGAATCGGTAGTTTTTTTTTTTTTTGCTGTATTAACGTAATGAGTTGTACCTGCTTTGGTGCATCGAGCGTGCGCCGCAATAGGACGGGAAATTTGGCCCAGCAAGAATCATTCGACGCTGGAGGTTAGTTTAATTTCTTCCTGGCAAAATAATGGGATTTAGTTGCCGGTCTTCTTGTCGGGATGTCGGGAAGTTTACTTTTGCTTTAATTTTCTGGTTTCACAGATAACTCGATTGCAAGGACGAGAAATTTCTCGTATGATGAGTTAAGAACTGCGACCAATAACTTCGGACAGGTTAATAAGATTGGGAGAGGAGGTTTTGGGACAGTTTACAAGGTACAATTCCTGTTATCAATTTATCGTATTATGATCACTTCTGAATTGCACTCTAAACCCTAAACCCACAAAAGCGAAACATGTGTATTTGCTTCAAATGCAATATATGTTGATTCCTTATCCCTTTACAAGGTTGTTGTTCTTTCTAGATTCTTATCCATGATCCATCTGTTAATATGTTGATTCCTCAAGTAGCCAAATACTACCCAGGTTGCAATAATATTCCCTTTATTATCCATAGCAAAATTTGTATGTCAGCATATTGATAATATATGTCTTTAAGTGACTATAATGGCTGGATATGCAACTGCTTACATAGTTACATGTCTCTAATTCTTAACTATTTCAAAGGGAACATTAAAAAACGGGCGACGAGTTGCTGTGAAGGCATTGTCTGCTCAATCGAAGCAAGGAATTCGCGAGTTTCTGACAGAGATTGAAACCGTATCGAATGCCAGACACACGAATCTGGTTGAGCTGATTGGTTGCTGTGTTCATGAAAACAACCGGATCTTGGTCTATGAATATTTGGAAAACAGGAGCCTCGATCGAGTGTTGTTTGGTAAGTGGTGACAACTGAAAACCGAGTTCATAGTATGCAACAAAAACAGTACTAAAAACAGTGCTTATGTTTGCAGGCCAAAGCGGGGCTGTGAAGTTGGAATGGCACACCAGAGCTGCCATTTGCGTAGGCACTGCAAGGGTCTCGCTTATCTCCATGAAGAAGTCGAACCGCATATCGTGCACAGGGACATTAAGGCTAGTAATATATTACTCGACAAGGATTATACACCGAAGATAGGGGACTTTGGACTGGCTAAGCTTTTCCCAGATAATATCACCCACATCAGCACGCAAATAGCAGGAACATGGTAACTCTCTGCTCGAGACTCGAGTTGTTGTGTATGCATCTTCATTTTTTTCAATATTAAGATGCCATTCTGACATATACATTCGTTTTTCTCCGTGTAGTGGCTATCTGGCACCCGAGTATGTATTAGCCGGTCAGTTGACAATGAAGGCCGATGTCTACAGCTTTGGTGTCCTAATACTGGAAGTTGTGAGCGGGAGGAGCAGCTCGAGCATGAATTGGGGTGGACAACAGAAAGCCCTTCTCGAACGGGTGGGTAAGAAGTAATCATTCGCGAATAACTGCACATTTGGATCTGGCTGTGCACGGGCCCCACATTGAATAACATATGAGTTTATAAGGACATGAGTTAGACTAGCTAATTGGTTAGATTCAATCTTTTAGTCCGGTCTGGCCCATTAATGACCGTTTTGTTACAGGCATGGAACTTGTATGAAGGGGGAACATGTTGGAGCTGGTGGGTTCAGAGCTCGAGAAATTCCCCGAGGAGGAAGTGTTGAAGTACATGAAGGTGGCCCTTCTCTGCACCCAAGCAAGTGCGAGCCGCCGGCCAACAATGAGCCAGGTCATCGACATGCTCACGAGAGACGTTCAGCTAAACGAGAAGGAACTCCAGCCGCCTAGCTTGTTCCATACCTCAGACGACGACAAGCCTGTCGCCGCCATGCTGTTGAAACAAAGACTAACCGAAACGTCTACTAGTTACCATGGGAGTTCTATTACCCTTCCAATCACTGAGGTGATCCCTAGGTAAGATAGTGCAGAATCTTGATGGTATCTTCAAATTTACAGAAATGAGTATAGAATAGAGTTTTGTTATACTATGATTTGGCAATTGTCCATGGCTATGTGACAGATTTTTCTTCTATAGTTCTATTGATTTTGTATGTTTTTGTTTTCTTCCTCATTCCATGCATTCATATGTCCTCTAGAATCAATGGAATTGCAGAATGGCAGTGAGAAAAAAAAGAGTGATACAAAGTTTAAAACAGAAGATTTTGACAGGAAGGAAAGGATAATGGCAAACCCGAGTCTAAAATACACAATTTACATACTGAATGTTTACGGTATAACCATTGTTTGATTAATCATTATTGTGTTGATCATACTATCAAATAATGTACTTTTAGTATATTAAAAATGTATATCGTATTAATGAAAAATATATTATTTGGGTACTGAAAGTAAATTATTTTGCATAATGTACATCCAGTACACGAATAATGTACTTTTAGTATATTAAAAATGTAATTTTTTTTTTTTTTTTGTTATAATTCACACAGTGCTATGTGAACCATGGTCACACAAATTGGTCCAATTCGATAGCAAGTTAGCAACATTCAATATGAGTTATATTTTATTTTTCAGAAAAAGAATTAGAAAAAAAATCAATTTTATTGAACAAGTCTGGATTGGGCTTCCAACCCAATTGGTGAGAAACTTTCACAAAAGTCACAAACCAGCCCAGTGAACAGGCCCAATACATAAAGCCAACTTATAAGAAAATTGGGCTTAGAAGACTGGCTGCTTGCCCACACAATTCAATTAGTTGATCTAAAATAAAACATAATAAGTTTCAATCCAGATTATATCACTGGTTTATGTCCGTTTTTTCTGTTAATAATTTTTGTACCTTATGTTATAAAAAATTGTACTACATAATTTTTTGGACAAAAATATCCATACCATTATAACTTCTGTTATATTTCCACATTATTATTACAATGTACATGCACACACAATATTTTTTCTTACATCCTTCATTAGTAAATTTAAATTCATTTAAATTTTAATTAAAATATTACAATAATTATGTTTATAATTTATCATTTATATAATTCTTACCTCAATAATATTAATATGAATTATACAAATATATATATATATATATATATATATATATATATATATATATATATATATATATATATATATAATTTTTACCTCAATAATATTAATATGAATTAATCAACTGAAATCATTTAAATTATGTCGATCCAAGAATCAAGAAGAGCTTAACACCATTTTTTTTTTTTTTTTGAATATATACAAGGTAGGTGGGGTCTAAACTAGACACACGCAAACCTTGGAGTCTTCATTGAAACGCAGTAAAAAAAATATTAGATCTGAGATCAAGGGTCGTAGAATTGCCACGTCATCGCGTTCTCTACGAGACTGGCTACACGGTACATGCCCTCACACCAAATATCCAAACGTATTTCCAATTTCAGATAACAGAAGATTGGAATCTCCAACGTCTATTCAACATCAACGGTCCAGATCTATCTGCGTGCTAGTTCAAACACTGGACAGAAGCGTAATTTCATAACTTCAAATTTAACGAATATAATTAATCCCATTAAATTAATTGAGAAAGCAAAACCTAAATACCTTTCACCAGCTCTGATCTTCGTTTTCGTATATTTCAAACCACAGTGAAAGGCATAGCGAGGGTCGCCATGAAAGCCTTCAAGAAACCCTAATTTCACTTCAATCTTGGATTTATTCTCCCAAAAGCGTCGCCTTTTTGCTGTTGGGGAGTGGTTCTTTCAGTTCGCATCGAAGAAATTTTGAAATTCTCCGTTGCCGGAACGATGATAGTTCGAACTTACGGCCGGCGGAGCCGGGTTATTCAGATGGTGGAGATGGATTTGAGGATGGGGATTCGCCTCAAGAAAGTCCACAGGACGTTTACAATTTTACATTTTCATCCCAAGACTCCGGCCACTGGGCGTCGTCGTTAAATAATTCAGATCCATACGGTATTGGATCGTCTCAGGAGTGCCCTGGATTGGCAATCTTGCCCTCGGGGAAGGAGGGCGATGGGGATGGGGATTTTGAGGATCGGAATGGACACTGCTGGAAATCCAAGAAGAAGATGAAGGTGTTTGATTGGGATCCCTACAGCTTGAATTCGTCGCAGGAGTCGGATGAAGTGATGATTTTACCGCCGAGAAGTGATAGGGATAGTGCGGATTTTGGTGGGGCTTTTGGGAAACCAAAGAAGGCGAAGACTGGGAAGAAGGGGAAGGAAAATGGGGCTTTGCAGAAGAAGAAAATGAGTAAAAAGGTTAAACAAGAGGAGTCAGCATCAATTGCCGCCACGTTAATGGAGACCCAAGAGTATGGTGAGATGATGGAGAACCTTGATGAGGTGAATTTTGCTTTGGATGGTTTGAGAAAGGGGCAGCCTGTGAGGATCAGAAGAGCAAGTCTGTTATCGTTGCTATCCATATGTGGTTCAATTCAGCAGCGCAGGCTTTTGAGAGCTCATGGGTATGTGAATTTGGCACTTCACTAAGTTTAAATATTTCCCAAAACTTGATTTATTTCTACTGCACAAGTGTTCTTCCCATCAAATGCTGTTCTTGAAGTTTCTTGGTTTTTTTTTTTTTCCTGATCAAAGAACTCTTCTGGGGTATTTTGTGACTATATGAATTTGAATTTGAAATTCTTCTTGAATCAAAATCGGTAGGAGAACAGATATGCTTGGGTTCCCTTGACTAAATCATATTGTATTTCCCTAATATTTAGGTCTCTTGAAGAAGTACTCAGTGTAGTTAACAAATATAATTAGTTTTAGAATTGATTGATTCATATTTGAACTTTGATAAGTTTCCTCCCTGATAGATGTTTCTTTTCATTTCCTCTTTGGTACTCGTATTCTAGTGTTTTTTGGATGGCCAAGTAGTATAGTATTGAGAGCATCCATCACTCATTAGATACAACTGTTACAATTTTCACTTACATAAACTTATGGGGGTAGCCATATGTTCTAATTCTTGAGGAAAGCAGTGAAGCAGATTGTTTTTAAAACCTTGTATGCCTTTGGATAAGCTTGTATAGGTATAGGTGCTGTACTCTGGCCAAGTTGTGGAGATCTAGTTTTTAAATCCGTGTTCCCTTATATTGCTTCATGTTTCAGGATGGCCAAAACAATTGTTGATGCTGTTGTGGGGCTCTCCTCTGATGATTCATCAAGCAACCTTGCTGCTGCAACTCTGTTCTACATTTTTACCAGTGATGTAAGTTACATTTATATGTCTTTTTCCTTCAAAAGTTAAATGGACGCTACACCTGGATCTTCTAAAAATCATAACATTTTACCAGCAGAGTCTTATTCTTTAACACAAGCAAGAATTATGAAATTAGAGTTTTTTTTAAAAGGGGTGAGGATGTTTGTGGAAGAAGATTAGAAGACCATTCCTATATGGATCTGCTGGTTTTAGTATTATGGTATTAATAAATCATGCACAATACAATATCAGTGCAAATAACTCATGTTTTTCTCACATATTTTCCACATTCATGGTCTTATAAAAGGACATGTTTCATTTCCAAGTAAAACGTCAATCTGATTTACTTGCAAGATTTGTCCCACCTTTCTTTAGATTTTAACTCCTCTAAATATCACTTTGCAGGGACGAGACGACCATTTTCTAGATTCTCCAGGCTGCATTTGCTTTCTGATTAAATTGCTGAAACCAGTTAAGTCTGATGTTTCTGTAGCAAAGACACAGACAATTGGTAGCAAGCTTCTCGCAATACGCTTAGATGCTGCTGATATTTCCCAAGATTTGGCGAAAGGAGCTGATTCTACCACAAATTCTATTATGCTAAAGGTTCAGGAAGTTCTTGTCAATTGCAAGGAAATGAAGCCCATGGGTGACAATAACAGAGCTCAGAAACCAGAACTTAATCCAAAATGGATTAGTTTGTTGACAATGGAGAAGGCTTGCCTATCTACAATTTCATTGAAGGTATGATTGCCACTGTGTTGTATGTCATGCATGTTTTATCTATTCCTATTCTATTCATTTTAAGTAATTTCCTTTTTATGTATGTCTGTAGAAGTTTATTTAATAGCTTCTTGAAAACAGAAGTTTTATTTATTTTTTAATAAATAATGCTTCTTGTCCATTATTTAATAGGAAAGAGTACAATATATATAATCTAGATGACAGAATCCAAGTAAATAAGTTAATGGTATGTTGACTGACAAAATCCCTAAACTCAGTAATTTTTTCTTGACTTTCCAACACTTCTGAATATGGATGCTATCTGAACTTGAGTTTCTTTAGGATGAATTTTGTTCATATATTTGCTGTTAGTATTTTTCTTTATCATGCAATTCTGCATGCATAGAAGTCGTGTCTTTTAGTTCATGCTGTGCTATTGATTGCTGGTTTTGTAAGATGTTCTCAAACCTGTTCAGAGTTTAAAAAATTTCCAGCATCACAAACGGTATTACTCTTGCAGTTTTGCTTCCATTTCTCCTTAAATAACAGCGGTGACTCCCTGTATGAGTTTAGGATGGATCTTTAATTAAGTATCTGTATGTTCATCCTCTCTGCAAAAAATTTGTGTTGATGTGTATAATATTTTGTTTGAACTTTGATGCTTTTATTTTTATTGTCTATTATGAATCATGATATCTTAGTTCATCATTTAAATGAGTAAATCTATTACTGAAATCACAGACACCTCTAGCACTGTGCGGAAAAGTGGAGGCACCTTCAAAGAAAAGTTGAGAGAGGCTTGGAGGACTTGATGCAGTTTTTTGAAGTGGCAAGGAATTGTCATTCAGTTTTGGAGGTTTGACCTGTACTTTGTTTTCGTTGAACACAATCACTGGGGTTTTGGTGGTTATCACTTTTCATAGACTGCATGAAGATAAGTGCATTTGTTTGGCAGGGATGAAGTGCTTGAATGAGATGCATGTGTATTTATTTATATATTTTTTGCAAGGGATGCTTGGAGGAGAATTCATCTTCGTTTCTGGAGTCAAAAGGTACTACTGGCTTAGAAAGCCTGGTTCTGCTTTTAAAGTGTCTGAAGGTCATGGAAAATGCCACATTCCTTAGTATGGATAATCAGGTAAGGAGGCTATAGAAAATAGACTCATTTGATTCTGAAAAGTAACTCTTATATACCATCTCTATGTTTGAAACAATATTTTGTTTTTATTAATGAATTGCTCAAGGGGCTAGTTTAACCTTTGTTACTTCACCCCTTTTGTCGTAGAACCACTTGCTGCAAATGAAAGGAAAGCTCGATTTAGGTTTGCGTTCCCCTAGATCTTTCACAAAGCTCATTTTAAGTGTCATTAGGATCTGTCAGGTATAGATGTTAAGCCCTTTTTCTTGCTTTATACTTTTGGCAGTATCTGCCTTCTGCTTTGGTTTTGTCTGATTATTATTTTTGTTTAATTTTATCTAGGTGCTTCCTTACGTAGACGTTCTTCAGAAAGTTTTCAGGATGAAAAGATTTCTGAACTTTGTGATAGGATTGGCAATGCGTCAAAGTCAACTTCAATAGTTGATGACAAAGGTACTGAGTTTAATATTTCGAAAAGTCTGGTTTTATCATCTTCCATACCAGAGTCAATTTTGTTATATATGTGCAGCAAATCACATGTTATGTTAGTGTTTTAAATTATACTATAGAGTCTATAGAATTCAGCCTACTATTTACATTTAAAGTTCATTGAATTATTTTGGCAGAGCTACTGGGTAAAAAATGACATTTACCTCAAAATTTTCAAATGATTTTTTTTTTTTTTTTTTTTTGAAAATGTTGTAGACAGCAAGGAGATCTTTTCTATCATTTCCTCCGTGAGTAGTGAGGGGGCCTTTTCCTCTAAGTGGTTTACTGAATCTCAAACTGATGAACAGTTGATGTCTGATCAACTAGGTTCTTCTAAATCTATTTTGGAAGGTACAACCACTAGCGCTACTGATTCTTGGTGGTTGAAAACAAAGAATCGACTCCTCTACATCTGGGTCATGCAGTGGAAGCTCTGGCCATATTAATTCTGGAAAAAATAAGAACATAGCAAAAGTAAATACTCAAGATCCTTTTGCCTTTGATGAAAGCATTAAGGAGCAGAAGCTTGATCTTATGGATGATACCCAAGATCCTTTTGCCTTTGATGAGGATGACGTTGAACCCTCTAAATGGATGTACTGTCTGGAAAGAAAAAAGTGTCTCGGGCTCAAAATGGTAGGGCAACAGTTCATGTACGCGAAGACAGACCCACTCAGTCTCTACAGGTGCTGAGCCAACAAGAGTCGAGTAACAATAATACCAGTAGTTCTTGTGAGGCTTCTTGTTCATCTGTTGCTGATGAAGAAATGTCTAACCTTCTGGCAGATTGCCTTCTTACAGCTTGTTAAAGTAATTTTCTTGCTTGCTTGCTTAATGCTTATTTATCTTCCTTCTTTATACTCTTGAGTAGTGCGGAGGCCTTGTGAACTGTGTCCTACCAATACCATAAAGAAAGTGAACTTTCCTTTTCATTGGATATTTTAATAGTAAAAATCGAGTTTCATGCATGAATTTTTTTTTTTCCTTTTTATTGACAGGTTTTAATGAACTTAACAAATGACAACCCCATCGGCTGTGAACAAATTGCTTCATGTGGAGGTCTAGAAACCTTGTCTTGTTTGATTGCTGGTCATTTTCCCTCTTTCAGTTCAAACGTGGAGTGCGGTTTTTCCTCTAAATCAGACATCAAGCAAATTGAAAGTGCTCTCAGTGATCAAGAGCTCGATTTTCTTGTTGCTATTTTGGGTTTGCTTGTGAATTTGGTAGAGAAGGATGCACGCAACAGCTAAATATTTTCTCACTGTGTCGAGCACTCGAGCTGTTAACAAAGGCCTGCTTGTGATGACTTCTTTCTGTAGTAATTTGCATTGGCCCCCTTTTCTTTGACCTTGATTTATCATCTTCTGTCTGTTTGATTATCATGGTTCTATTATAACTTCTTTAACTGTTTTTTAAGATTATAATGCCTAATAGAGCACCTTTTTTTATTTTTATTTTTTAAATCTAGATCAAGGCTTGCAGCTGCTAGTGTTTCGTTGCCCGGCATGGAAGGTTTGAAGGGAGAATTGTACAGATGTAATTCCATTATTGTGCTCTATCTTTTTGGCTAATCAAGGAGCAGGTGAAGCTGCTGGAGAAGGACAATTGACTTGGGTGAGTTGATTTCACTTTGCCCTAATTTATACGTGCTAGTATTCGAGATTGATTGTAGAATTGGGGGCAACCCCGGCCAAGTTGGCTCAGTAACCACAAGGTTCCAAGTTTGACTCCCGGTGGGAACAGCTTATTGGCTTTCTTGGTTTGAGCGGTCAGCTATTGGCGGCCTAGGTTGGTTTATCTCCCTCCCGCTGGGAACAGCTTATTGGCCTTCTTGGTTTGAGCCGGTCAGCTATTGGCGGCCTAGGTTCTCTTTGGTGATCCTTTGCCGACTAGGGTTACTAGCTGGGCCGCTGGGGTTTACCCAGTGCACACCCTTGGACAGAACCGTTAATTATTTATGTCAATCCGTAATGTAACTGTTCCCCGTCTAATGTGAAAAGGTTATACTATACTGTTGCACTTGTACAGGATGACGAAGAAGCTCTGTTAAAGGGGGAGAAAGAAGCCGAAAAATGATTGTAGAAGCATATGCAGCTCTCCTCCTTGCATTTCTTTCAACCGAAAGGTGAGATGTAGTTTCGCGATATTTACTCCACCCCCGCCAACCGGGGTGAATATTTTCTCATTGTGAATCTCTTTGTTTATATCAGTAAGAAGCACACGCAACTCAATCGCCAAATGTCTTCCTGATCGGAGCCTGGCTGTTCTCGTCCCCGTCTTGGAGAGATTTGTGGTAAGTGAATTTATTGCCCTCCTTCCCGAAACTAAAATTTCATCGCCTTTCAAATGTCTTAACCCTATTTCTTGCAATGTCATCCAGGATTTTCATCTCTCACTGAACATGATCTCCCCGGAGACTCACTCTGCAGTGCTCGAGGTCATCGAATCGTGTAGGATCCCGTGAACTAATAGCGCTATTAAGTATGGTCCCCGTGCAAGGATAACAAGCACAGATCGCGAGAAACGATCCTTTTTTTTTTCCTTCCATAGTATGATAGGATCTGTATATATTCTGTCTTCCTCTGAATCCTTCATCTTGTAATTATGGTTATATTTTTGATTCTTTTTACTGGTTTCTCCTCCCCATTCTTGTATACGAACAAACACAATCTTTCAATTCTAACACTCGTAGAAGCAGTCGAGATTTCCTACCCTTCAGAACAGTTCTTCAGTGTACTCTTATAGTTGCTCCCTTGAAATACTTGTTCAAATGGAAGCTTTGGCTTATCATTAATAATAGTTTTAATTATTAAAATTGTTTTAAGCTTTTGGGTTAATTAGTTTATAATGCAGGATTACAAATAACAATATATTCACTAAGCCTGACCAGAGTGTCAAACTAAATTGTTACTCTTGACACAACTTGAGCAAAGGGGGGGGGGGGGGGGAGGGAGGATGAGTCAAATTACACCATCTGGGAAGTTAATTAAAATTTTCGAACTTATAAAAGTTGTAATTAAGTACATCAACAATGATTGCAGTGGTAGGTCGTTAGGGTCAGGCAATGTACCTCCGAAAGAAATTGGTGACCGTTCGTTCGTTACTCGCTAGTTACCTTCTTTGAAGAAGGCGACCAACAAGTCACCTTTCTTGCATGTCAAAGGTGACCGGTTGGATTGCCTTCTCCGACGTGGAAGACCAATTAGGCAATGTATCTCCGAAAAAAATTGACGACCGTTCGTTCGCTAGTTACATTCTTTGAAGAAGACGACCAACAAGTCACCTTTCTTGCAGGTCAAATGTAATCGGTTGGTCGCCTTCTCCAATGTGGAAGACAATCAGGCAATGTACCTCCGAGAAAAATTGGCGACTTTCGTTCGCTAGTACCTTCTTTGAAGGAAGGCGACCAACAAGTCACCTTTCTTGCAGGTCAAAGGTGATCGGGTGGTCGCCTCTCCGATGTGGAAGACAATCAAGGCAATGTACCTCCGAAAAAAAATTGGTGACAGTTCGTTTGGCTAGTTAGTCGCTATTACCTTCTTTGAAGAAGGCGACCAACAAGTCACCTTTCTTGCAGGTCAAAGTGATCGGTTGGTCGCCTTCTCCGATGTGGAAGACAATCAGGCAATGTACCTCCGAAAAAAATTGGTGACAGTTCGTTTGCTAGTTACCTTCTTTGAAGAAGGCGACCAACAAATCACCTTTCTTGCAGGTTAAAGGTGACTGGTTGGTCGCCTTCTCCGACGCGAAAGACAGTCAGGCAATGTACTTTCGAAAAAATTGACGACCGTTCGTTCGCTAGTTACCTTCTTTGAAGAAGGCGACCATCAAGTCACCTTTTGCAGGTTAAAGGTGACTAGTTGGTTTGCCTTCTCTGACGCGAAAGACAATCAGTCAATGTACTTCCGAAAAAATTGGCGACCGTTCGTTCGCTAGTTACCTTCTTTGAAGAAGGCGACCATCAAGTCACCTTTCTTGCAGGTTAAAGGTGACCAGTTGGTCGCCTTCTTCGATGTGCAAGACAATCATTGGTCACCTCTTCGCTGAAGAAAGTAACCTACTAGTTTTTCTGAGGTTGTCAGAAACTCTACCGACATGCTATTACATATCATTATCAATTATTATTTTTTTTTAAATTTTGATTGATGTACTAAATTGTTTAATTGTAACTTTAAAAATTCAATGACTCAATTGAATTCTCGTATAAAGTTTAGGGTATATTTGATACTTTTCTCAAAAAATTTAAAACAATCCTAATATGTCTCTAAAACTTTCTTACCCTAGTTAAATACTAATTTGGCTTTTGTTGTCTAAAATTAAATAATTAATAGACAATTTTAAAAGGTAAGAATAAAAGTTGAGGAAACTATAAATTATTGTAGTGGGACGAAAAATGCAAATTACTCTCCGCAGAAAAGTAGAAAGAAATGAAGGATGCATTAAAAATTAGGAGAGAATCCCTAATCCTGTAATTCGTCTCTTCGAGCTTCCGTCTCCCACTTACGAACTCTCAGGGAACAGCGTTACTGTTGGGATGATGATGAACACTCGTCGCCTCAACATCCTAGTGAAGAATCTATGAACCTGTCTCTATATTTGAGGTATCTAATCCCTCACACGTTCCTTCTTATGCTTGTATGCGTAGATTTTTTCGAATTTGACTTAATTTGGCGTTTCTCAATTGGCGGAATAGTTTTGCAGTGTGTCGACTCTCTGGAATTGATTTCGTCTTTCGTGGCTCAATAATTCAAGTCTCTAAACTGTTTTTGGAGATTTGAGTGCGTTATCGCGCAGGCATTTCGAGATCCGGTAAGGTTTTGTGATGATTGTGTTATGCATTCCGAACTCTTAGCAGTACGGACTTTAATAACCTAATCATTCGTGCAGGAAATTGTAATGCATCTGAGAGCCATAAACCTAATGGTTCAATACATGGAATTGTTTCTGCCGTTTGATTTTTGTGAGTTTAGAAGGGTTTTATTTAATGAAGAGCTGGGGAATTTGATTAGTATCCTAGTTGCAAATTAATTAACACACGGAATGAGTTGCAAATTTGTACAAACAATGATTTTTATATAATTTATCATACTTTTATACTGTTAATTTCCAGCTTCTTGCACTTACCTATCATTGATTATAACTTGCATCGATTTCAGTTTCCTAGAACTTATTATTTTCTTTATTTTGTTGTTTTCCTAATAATTACAAGCATGGTGGCGCCTAGGCGGAATCTAGGCAGCGCCTGGCGCCTAGGCGGAATCTAGGCAGCGCCTGGCGCCTAGGCGGAATCTAGGCAGCGCCTGGCGCCTAGGCCAAAAAAAACTTGTAGTTTGACAATTTTAATGAGGCTGTGTTCACACATTCAACCAAATAACACATCGAAATAAATGAATAATGATAATTCATAAGTCATTACATCAAAATAATAATAAAAAATAAAAATACTCAAATATGAAATACTCAGATACTTCCATCATCCAAAGATTCAAAGTATCAAATTAGTCTAGACACATTGGACGAAGTCGGAAGAAATCGACCGACTCGGTTGAGTTGGGCGCGTAGGCTGATTTTGCCTCCTAGCCGGCCGCCTAGGCCGATTTTGCCCGATTTTTCTTCCTAGCCGGCCGCCTAGGCGCCCAGCCGATTTTTGGGTGCCTAATAGTGAAAGCGGAACGGCCTAGGGGCGCGCCTAGGCCGATTTTTACAACAGTGATTACAAGTAGTTGTTGACATGTGTATGCTAGTTATGCCTAGAGGAGATGTATATGATTTATGATACATGATATATGAATATTTCTCTCTGCTTTGAGCTTTATATAGTGATTTAATTATTTTATTTCATTTTTGAAGTAACTAGTTGATTTTGATTGATCAATTTGCCGCTAGTTAGAATCTTTGGGGATAAAGCTTTTGGTTTTTCCTTTAACACTGATTCTCTTTGCCATTTTTACACTTTGATTTGGTGTCAAGAGGAAATATGAATGGTGGAAAGCATTTTAAGAAATGGTTCATTTAATATCGCAATTGAAGTCCTTAGTATTAGCCTTACTTCTCACTCAATAATTTGTTAAAATCTGACTACTGTTTGAAAATATGCTATCGTAACATGATTGATGTAATTGATCTTGACAATTTATTATTTTCCTTTTTTAGATTTTATCACTTCAACACTTTTTAATTGCAGTTTGCGTGTAGCGGAGATAATACTCATTCCCTGAATCCCTGTGGTAAGCATACTGGACCATGGCTGATTTAGATGATTTATCCTGGAGGCAGCTGGAAGAACTAGTGGAAGTGGGAGGAGTCGTCATTCACCTAGACATAGGAGGCATCACAGAGATGATGGAAGCGACTCAAGGGGATGATGATTCAGATGATGATCGGGGTTATTCAAATAGAAAACTGTCTGGCTCACAAGTTCCTCTCAAAAGAGTTGGATCCTGCAGAGAGAGATGATGATCACAGTGATCGTGAAGGCGAAGATGATGGTTTTGGTCGTGAGCGTGATAGTGATGATGATTCCATTGGGAGTGACCTTTACAAAGATGAAAATGACCGCCGAGAGCTTGCTCAGTTGACAGAGCTTGAAAGAGAAATGATACTGACAGATCGGGCAGCCAAGAGATCTGACAAACAGATGCATGATAAATTAAGAGGAAAGAGCAGCCAAGCAAGAAAATCAAGCCCCCTCCGACACAATCTCGTGGTACACGCTCATCTACAGAGCTCTAGGTCGTGCAGCTGATAGGGATGGTGCATTGAATGAGATAAGAGCAAAACGGGCAAGACAGCAGGACTCTGAAACTAATTGGAAAACTAGAGATGCAGCTCGAAGAGGTTCTGGTAACAGGGTTATTCACCTGTTAAGCGGAGAGCTTTTACTGCTGCAACCTTGGGGAGTAGTCCAAACAGAGCTGAAAGTGGATCACAGAGTGATGACGGAGAGTCTGGGGATGAAGTAATGGCAGATAGTGATGATGACAAGACTTCTCCTGACTCAAAATTGCCAACTTATGAGGAGATAAAAGAAATCACCATTCGACGATCAAAACTGGCAAAGTGGTTCATGGAGCCTTTTTTTGATGAGTTAATTGTTGGCTGCTTTGTGAGGGTTGGAATTGGGAAGTCAAAGTCTGGGCCTATCTATAGGCTTTGTATGGTACGTAATGTTGATGCCACAGACCCCAATCGTCAGTACAAATTAGAAAATAAAACCACATACAAGTATCTGAATGTTATTTGGGGTAATGAAAGCTCTGCTGCTAGGTGGCAGATGGCTATGATTTCTGACTCTCCTCCATTAGAGATGAGTTTGAGCAGTGGGTTAGGGAGGTAGAGAGAAGTGGTGGACGTATGCCCAGCAAACAGGATGTACTGGAAAAGAAGGAGGCCATACAGAAGACAAACACATTTGTCTATTCAGCTGATACTGTTAAACAAATGTTGCAAATGAAAAAATCTGCCACATGGAAGCCACTGAATGTTGCTGCTGAGAAGGATCGATTAAGAAGGGAGATGGAAGTAGCAAAAATGAAGAATATGAAGCTGAGGTGAAGAGGATTAATGCCAGGCTGAAGGAACTGGAGGCAACGAGCAAGTTCAGGAGAAAGATGATAAGGCCCGCAGGCTGGCTGAGATGAACAGAAAGAACAGGGCTGAGAATTTCAAAAATGCATCTGAACTGAAACCTATTAATACAATGTGAAAGAGGGTGAGGAGGGGTATGATCCCTTCTCAAGAAGATGGACCAGGTCAAGGAATTACTACGGATCAAAGCAAACTGGAGAAGCGACAGAGTCTGCAGCAGCTAGCGGTGATGCTACTGCTGCTACAGTCGGGGCAAACAATGCTACAGGTGAATTAGGCGGCGTGGCAGCCACAAATGCTGCCTTGCAAGCAGCAGCAGGTGCAGGAAAGTTGGTTGATACAAATGCTCCTGTAGATCAAGGGACAGAATCAAACACACTACACAATTTTGATTTACCTATCTCATTGGCTATACTTCAGAAGTTTGGAGGGCCACAAGGATCTCAAGCAGGATTTATGGCACGAAAACAGAGGATAGAGGCAACCGTTGGACGTAGAGTCCCTGAGGATGATGGGAGAAGACATGCACTGACTTTGACTGTCAGTGACTACAAGAGGAGGATGGGGCTGCTTTGATACATCATACTACTGGCGTCGAAGGCTGTTCTAGATTTTGAATCAAATGGATTAATCTGGGATTTTTTCAAGTTCCTTTTTACTTGTTGAAACTGTAACTCTTAAAATGTTGTCACTTGTCAGCCCCTTTTTTATTAGAAAAAAGAAAAAAACTATAATTAGAGAGATTGACATTAATAGTTGAATGATCTTCAGTTGATAGTGAAGTGATATAATGGTTTGTTTCATGGATTAGTTGGCAACAACAGGCTTTTGTGATGTAAATTGGGCCCTTGGTACTCCATCTTTCCTATAATGTGAACTTGGGTCCCCAAACGGTCTAATAATATAGAGAGAGAGATGGAGATTTAGGTTCATATGAGAATTAGTCTCTATGTGAGAATTATGACAAATTTGGATTGTTTATTCACTTTCATCTAATAATTGCAATTTTATTCAACCTAACAAATATGTTTGATTAGTGTGGGTTTATTAGTAATCACTATTGGAAATTCTGAAATTTTCGACCACCTGAAAGTGATTTTAAATCAAGTTGAAAGTCTTGTTCTGACCATTTTTGATATCCGGAAAAATCTTGTTATTTCCGACCACTTTTTGCTTTCAACTTGATTTAATATCACTTTCAGGTGGTCGGAAATTCAATAATTTATGTTAGCAAGAAATTTAACTATATGGACACATGGTAATACATGGGTATATTTTGAGCAGATTTGTTGGGATTGTTTTCTGGTTTTCTTTTTTTAGTGACATTGAGTGGGTTTTGATGGATTCCTTCGATCAGAATTTTGTCTTAAGAGCTTGTCTATTGTGATACGGTGGTTATATTATGGGTAATGTGGTTATTGGTTAATGGTGTGGTTTGTAGTTTTGGTGGCATTTTGTTGAGTTTTGTACTGGGCAAGTTGTGTGTCGTGCATTCTTGGTGGTGTATAGTCTATTATTATTATTTTTTTTTTTGAGTGTACCCAGGTTTTCACCATCGCGAGACTAAATTGAGCTGGCCTTGAAATTTAAGGCTGCTCCATACCCCAAAGGCAGGATCGAACCTTTGACTTTGCACTCTCTTTAGTTATTTTGACAGTTTAAAAAACAAATACAAGATACGTCGCGCAAGTTATGATCAACACTATACACCAAAACAACCGATTTTTGCAAAAAACAAAGGAACGAAGGAGCTTGAGAATCCTCTTTACTAACTCGCACCTTTGTAATATTCGTGATGAACTCAACGGAGATAATAAAATCATGCTCTACCCACTCATCACCCAACCTTTTCGAAACAGGATCAATACACTTTTCTCTTTACTACTTATGCATGCTTTGTTGTTGCAGCAGGCATGTGATTCACACAGTTATTCAAGACAAAAGGGTAATGGGAGTTGACTTATCTTGCTTGCCATTATATTCTTCTACTAAGCAAGCTAGCAGAAACTGCTGCTGCTACTATACATCCTGGTGGCATCATGGAAGGTCATAGACTAACAGTATTCACTTCATCTCATCTACTTAATTAGATAGTGGACATGAGCACTAGCACCAGAATTAAGAGATGGAAGTCATCATGGACAGTGTCTTGCCAGCTAAGTAGTTGACCTTGTTACCCATTGTATGTTTCATTGGAAGTTACATTCATTCAATTCCCTGTGTGTATGTCATATATGACTTGTGACAGGTACAAGGCTCAATCAATCTTTTCCAGTCTAATTCTATGTATTTTCTTCTCCCCCTCTCCTGGACTTGTTCTTATAACATGAAATTGTTAGAAAAATAGATGAAGAAGAATATAATAGAATCATGGTATATATATATTTGATCAGCTAGCTTTGAGGTGTGATATGATCGCACTTGCTTAAAGGGTTTATCCCCCTCTACGACAGGGTTGAGTCCCGACAACCGTTGTGTGAGAGTTTCATCCTCTTATGGTATTAGACACTGATCCCTCACCTAATACGTTGTTGAGTCATCTTTATTTACGCATTCACAATCTTATTGATGAACCGGAGTGTATAGTATGACACTTGGGGCGAGTGATTTCACATTTTGTGGAGTTTCCAAGTATGGGGGCTAGGTTATCGTGACTTATCCATTTATAATTCCATCAGACCGGAATGTAAGGGCCTTGATCTTGAGTTGAGAGATTTCACCTCCAATGTAAAAACAGCCTATATTATTTATTCTTTTGAATGTGTCTTTTAACTTTGAACATATACATCCTTATTGAAGAATTGTGTTCATTAAACATTTGAAGATCATCGAAAAAGATATAATTACTGATGGATTTAATTAAATCAGAGTGGCCCAAATTATTAAATCTGATAAAGAATGTGAATAGTAAATAATTAAATAGATGAAACGATGTCGTAAGGTCGCGGGGACCGTATATTGCATTATGATAATAGGCAGGCTATTACAACAATTGCTTAGGACAAAATGTGTAAGATAATGAGAATGTGTCTTAATTAGACAAAGTAGAGGATTTTTACACAAGCCAAACCCCCCAACCGCGCTCCCTAAACCGGGTGGCTAGATCTCCCGCTTTGACCGCGTCCCCACTCGGACCGAGTCCAAAGCGTGGTCGAGCTCATTATGGCCTGAGCTCGGCCAAAAGAAACAGATACAACTCGCTAGCCGGGCCTTGTGGCCGGCTCGCCTGGCGCTTGTCACAGGCAAGGCTCGGCCTATGGTCGAGATCCGATCCATAAACGACCAAAGGGTCGAGGTGGCTTGGGTCCGTTTTTTCGGATCGATTCGCTCTGACCATAATATATCTATAAATAATACCTCCTCAAATCTAAGTCGAGTACATAAATTAATTAATTAATTTTTTTTTTGAAAAGTACATACATTAAATTAAAAACTACTAACAACGTAATACTGAGAGATAAAATGAAAGATTAAAAAGAAGAGAGAGACTCTATTAGAGCAATATTAAATATTGTCGATTCTTATTTTCATAGTATCTGATACAATCAAATAAATTATACATAATTGTACTTAATACAAAAGACACTAATATCCTTGATCGTATTAGAAAAATCTTATAATACTATAGGAAAGGAAAAAAAAATAGGTTGGCAAAAGGATTAAGGATAATATATATTAGTTAGTTTAGTACACATAAGAAGGCATGAAGGAGATGGTGATAGTAATGATGTGAGTTAATGGGCGCTTGGCCTTACAAGTGTCAACGCCCATGTCTATCTAATTTCTAATTGCGTTTAATTACTTTAATGAAATGACCATTAAATTCCACACCCATAACTAATCTCCATCACCCCTACCTAATCATCAATTTCTCCTTTGCCAGTGGTCCATCTTTTGCAGACAAATTATTATAACCATTTAAAAGAAAAAAAATTAATAAAATGTTGGTTGTGTAAGTTAAATATTCAAAAAAAAAATCTTTTTTTTAAATAACAATTTTGAATATTAAAATGGTAAAATAGGTAACAATTGGACAAAGTTAAAAGATGAGATTCAATTTTGTCAAATCCATTATTATTTTTACTAAACTTTCAATCTTGATGAGATTTGATGAAAAATGTGATCAATCATCACTTTTATACAGAAATTTCTGTTCTCATTTAAAGACTATATCTCAGCCGTGCGCCATATACCAGTATCAAAGTTCATAAATGATTGAGAGTTTTAATATATATAATATATATATATATATATAAAAGGTCAATTTTATAATTATTGTAAACTTTTGAGTTTGTAATTTGTTGCAATATTTATCAAACAAACTCTGACACTTTTTTTTTCCTTTATTTTCTAACAACCTAAATGGATAGATAAGATTAATTTTCAATTTTTACTAAAACATGTTTTACCTAAACCCTCCTCTCTTCTCTCTCTCATCTCTCTCTCTCTCTCTCTCTCTCCTCTCTCTCTCTCTCTCTATATATATATATTATTATATTATATATTATATATATATATATATATATATAAGACTAATCAGAATTTGATCTAGTTAGTTGCACTAACTAATTTGACTCCTACTCTAAAAAACTTTTCCAAAAACTTTTTAACATGAATATAATATACCAATCCAGAATTAGTTGAACTTCCAACTCTATATTATAATTTCATATATCATCATGTGATATGTATAAAGATATTGAACAAAATTAAATAGTGATGAAGCGTGAGTCGAAATATTTTGGGCACTAATTGGCTTTGGATTATGAAATGGTTGAATGCTAATTGGCATTTGATGACACCACAGACCACATATGAATTGATGAATATAACAATAGATTAGTCGTCCGTACAAGTACAATCAATGAAAGAACATTTCTGAATATTATAATGAAAACAGGAATGAAATGATGCCAAACCACGAGCTCAGCTTGCTTAATGTTTAAATTAATTAAAGCCACAAGATTTAGTACACATGTGCTTCTGCACTTCAGCCTGTCATGTACTTTGAATTTCAATACCCTAATAAGTTCAGGCTGTCATTTTAGACTCTTATTAGTGCATTGTATACATATATATATATATATATTTCTCTAAAGTGAAAGTTCATTTTATAGTTTTTTTTTTTTTTTTTTTTTCTTGATAGGGTGTAATGAGGTTAATTGATAAATAGATAAGTAATTAGTGATATAAGAAGTGACAATATATAGTTATTAACAACAATTATGATTGTGTAAATTAGGGTCTAGATTTGCACAAGGAAATAAGAGATTAAGAAATGAGCATGTTGATTGGATAAGAGTTGATTGGTTGGTAGCCGAAGCGCAGAGTGATTAGTCCAATCAATTAGATTACAAAGGTGAATACAATGTGAATTGAAAAGTGAGTGATAGAATATGTCTTCAACCTATGTCAAAGTGCAATTATTTATACCAATTCTTTCGCCTAATGTCATGATGGCGTGACATGCTCTGGTTGGTGAAAATGTGCAATTACATTGATTAGTGGGGTCTTGCAGCCCAGTCTGGTGGAGCGATAATCCTACCCGTAGACTACATTGCCAACTAGAGAGGGGTAGGGGGGGGGTGGTGGTGGGGAGGGGGGGTTATATTTGGCCTATTTAGTTTAGTCTAGTGCAAGTGGTTACCGCTGAGGGTCATTATTTTCAACAGGCCTCCTGCCCAATTGGAAAGTCTTCCCATTTAACCTTATGAGTTTGCTCTCTTAAACATACGATTAGATTATTGAATTAGTTGAACTATCTTATAATCCCATCACACAAATTAAAACAAATTTAAATAAATAAAGATTGAATTTCTAAATCTAAGAAATGAAATACTTACAAAAGATTGCTTTGGTTGGGATTAGCTAGAGTCTATACCCCTATACCTGGAAATCAAGATGCTTCACACTAACAATTATGCCAAAATTCATTCTCATTATAGCTAGCTAAATGGTAAATATTTATAATATTTATAGCATCACTAATAATTAACAATTATTCATTACAACAAATTTAAATATGAAATAAAATACTTATAAATTAATAGAAATTTAACAATTTGAATAACTGAACAATTATTCATTACACAAATTTTATGAAAAAATACTTTAAATTAATAGAAATTAACAATTTGAATAACTGATAGTTATTTTTTGAATGCTACTGGTCTATTACATTGTAGTATCTGTTCATATACTTTCTCAACCTACTGAAACACAATGAACCAATAACGCCTCCACTGAGGCTCGAACTCATAATCTTCCAAATGGAAATCCACCGGATACCATTGGACCACATAGTCCTGGTGACGAATTAAGTTATTAATAACTTATAAATTCAAAATTCACTCTTATAAAATATACACTCTATTGAAAGAGTCGATTCCAATTGAATTCGACGTAACATCTTGAACTTTGATTAACATACATTTAGGTTAAAGTATTAAAGAATGATAGATGTGTACATGATGTGTAGATTTGAGTAATTACTTTGAGGGTCAACTTAGTGAGAAGAAATCGCAGTTTGTCGGATCGAAAATACTTCTGTCTTAGTCATTTAATACTATTATGGGACAAACATTCCCCATTTAGCTTTTACCTACACCGACAAATTGATTTTTTTATTTTTTTTTGCATTCCTTTATTTTTTATTTTTATATGATATATAACCTGACATTCTGGAAGATCTATTATATATTATTTTGTGATTCATTATTAGAACTAAGTTAATTGTAACACCTATTTGATTCGTTCCACGTGGCTTATCTCAGGCTATCAATTAATTGGCTAATTGGGGGTCCTTATTTTGTCGTTTCTTCAGAATATAAGAAATAAAATGCCGATCTGGTGGCAATTATACCAGTGGACTAAGCTCCTACTGTGCATTTAACGACCTGATTCCAATAATATTCAGTTTGGTATTTATAGTTGACAATCTTGTATTTACAGTTGAATCATTTTTTGTATCTGAGTTATTACTATTTGTTGTCAATCAATTATCAAGTAAGATTATAACATATTCTATATCTAGATTTGATATTGTTTGTACATGTAGCTATCATATTATGTGTCAGCAATTTTCAAGTTATTTGTTTACATATATAGAAACTGTTAACTGTAGGTACATATTATGTTAATTGAAGGTACAAAATTTTTGTATTATGGTTCACAGTGCAATATGAACTTGGTCGTGGTATAATAATTGAACTCTGGTAAGGTGCTGTACGTTAAAAGAGTTAGGTCCATGAGTTTGATTCTTAGCTTGTTAATATACTTTTAGTCGAGTTTATTGTTTAAAATCTTTTTAGTGCAGTAATGCATATTTTCATGTAATTGCTGTGAGTTTTTCTTGTCACTCCAAAGAAAAGGAGTTTTGGGTCAATTTTTTCTGAGTAAAAGTCAAACGATACTGGAGTGATATGTGATGAATTCATATTAGTCTCATAGTAGTAGGGATAATAAGATGTACGAAAAAAAATTAAAGATGCGAAATAAAGAGGATTTTTTTTTAAAAAAAATACTTTGTCCTAAAAAGATATTATAAAAATTTGTAGATTTTGATTTTCAAATAAATTTGATTTCTATAGGTTTTGAATATGATGGAATTAATGATAATTATTTTGTATATTATTAGAAGGAGCTAGCAAAGATGTTGACATATATTAATATATTATAGTAACGTATCACTTAGCTTACATATTAGAATCTATTGAGGCAAATCAAGCAAAATGATCATGTAAGCATTTTTAATTTTAATTTTTTAATGAAATGAATATTATTTATTTATTTTTATCTATATATTATTTATTATATTTTTAAAATGTTTATAAATTATTAGCAATAATAATGTAATATTGTCGTGTCAATATATTCTAACATGT
>VALG01012605.1:3182-15364 GCA_009835305.1 Ipomoea purpurea
TTTTAATTAATTCCAAACTCAATTAGCAAATTCAAATTCTCACTAGCAATGTAGTTCGATATTCCAATTTATTTATTTTATAGAAATACTTTGAAAAGGTACCCCAAATTAAGATCTTGCACTTCATGGCGCATTTGTATTGGAACGGCTTTTTTTTTTTTTTAATATAATGAACTTTAAGTTTAGATTTAAAATCAAACCTTTGGATTTGGCAAATTTTTTTTTTACTATGGGACCGCTGTTTATGATGTTGTATGGTTTAACAATGTCTTTTTAATGAAAAGGAAACGATTATTGTTCCGGCATAAATAGGCTTCTATTTGGTATAAATTATTCAATTTCATTTTATATACTTTTGTAATTATTTGAACACAACAAGTTTCATTTCGATATAATTTTGTTTTCATTCAACATTTTTATACACCTCATCAAATAGTGAAATTTGTTATTCAGTTTCACATTTATATAACATTATAGTTTCATTACAAACAACTTAATATCATTTCGATATAACTACAGTTTCAGTGGACAGTATACACTTAAACATGTGAAACTGTTATTCCATTTTTCATTTTATATACACTGCAGTTCATTTCAACACAATTACAGTTTCATTTCGATATAAATATAGTTTCATTCGACATATACACTCAAATATGTGAAACTGTTTATTCAGTATCACTTTTATATACACTTATAGTTTTTCGACACAACTAACAAATCATTTTGATATAATTACAGTTTAATTGGACAATATACACTCATGCAAATATGTGAAACTGTTATTCAGTTTCATTTTATATACATTGCAGTTTTGTTTAAAACAACTACGGTTTCATTTCAATTCAATTACAGTTTATTTGATAATATAAAAAAAAGATGTGAAGCAGTAGTTTCATTTTGTAATTAACACACAAAAAATACGAGCTTCGTTAAGCTGTAACGGTAGCCATTTCTTTACTTAAAGAAATGACACCGTTTGCCATGGTCCACGAATAATTGATGTTTGTATTTAGTGTTAATTTAAATATACTCAATTATGCAAAGCAAATTATATTAAACCTTTAGAATTTTGCAAATTAATATTAATCATTTGTTTTTACAGAATTATAATTCTAATCAAGAAAAATTCAATCCAACCCAGATTTCTTGAGTTTTTCACAAAAATTATTTTAAAAATTATAACCTAACATCAAACTTTTAAAAAATATATAATATGTCAAAATATATGCATTATACAACCAAAAAAAAAAATCAAAGTAAACCATTTAAAAAAATTTTACATATAAACTCAGCTCAAAAATTATTAAAGTTAATTCCAGGAATGGTCCCTTGACTATTGACATTTAATAATTTTTATGCATTTGACTTCAATTGGATCAATAAATGGTCTCTTGATTATTGATCTTTACCAATTTTCGTCCTCGACTTTCAATATGCCATAAATGATCCATTACTATGTTTTGTTTCAAATTTGGTCATCTTAGTTAATTAAATATCTATTAAATAACATTAATTTTTAATTAATATCAAATCAAGAGAGAAAATTACTCTTTTCGCCTAAAGTTATATGGTAATATAATTGTAGAATTCGTCCCTGAGGTGTTGTCCATGATCACTTTTCGTCCTCAAAGTTACATTGGTATTGCACCTTTTTCCTCCCTAATTGTACTATAATTACAAATTTCATCCCAATGTTTATTAGTAAAGGACGAAAAATGCAACATCAATAATAACTTAGAGACAAAAAAACGAATAAACCCAACACTTAAAACGTTTTTTCAAATTACTCTATAACTTAGCGACGAATGTGAATTTTCCCAATCAAGAGAATTGGATTATTTTTATGGTTAGCTCATTCCAACTTATAATTGAAAAATGAAAATACAAATAAGCACTGAATTTTGAAAAAAAAGCAATTAAGCCATCGAACTCAAATCAACCTCAAATACCATTGAACCGAAAAAAAAAAAAAAAAAGAGCAATTAACATTTTACAGGTTATCTAGGTTTTTGCTTCTGGATTGTCAAATATTCTATTTTTTATGATTTTTTAATTATACCACACCTACATAGTATTTAAAGTACACTATATCAAAAGTAGTTTTCTTGTCTAGATTTTATTTATTAATATTATTTATTTTTAAAACAAAAGATCAGTGAAAAAATAATAATAAATTAAATAAATCAAATCTCGAAAAGACAAAAACTATTTGATTATAATACTTTAAAATATAAACTATCAAATGGTTAATAATAATATAAATAATAAAATAATAAAATATAATAATAATAATAAAATAATAATAATAAAATAATAATAATAATGAATATAACATTTGGCAATCCAATCAACAAAAACATGTAGTAACCTCCAAAAAATGTTAATTTCTCCTTTTTTTTTTTCAGGGTTTAATGGCTTATTTGCTCTTTTATTTTGGGTTTAATGTTTTATTTGAGATTATTTGAGTTCGATAGCTTAATTACTGTTTCCAAAATAGTTCAGGACTTATTTGTACTTTATCCGTGAAAAATGATGCGGGGGAGAAGGCAGGGGCATGAGATAAGAAATTAATTAATTCCTCTCACACATGCTGACCAATTCAATTGGTTAGCATAAAATAAAAAATCAAAGCTAGGAACAATAATTAGTCGTCATGTCACTGCGAAAGGATTTTTAAACAATATTACCATGTAGTTGAGGAAAAATCACTTTAAAAAGGCATTAAAATCACTTAAAAGATACAATTCACTAGGAAACATATATTTGTATGTAAGTCATTTTTACACTTGTATTTTTGCACTCAACATTGTTTGATGAAATAAGATAATTACAGCATTAGCTTTTCAAAAAGAAGTTAAAACATCATTCAAAAAAAAAAAAATTAACATAATCAAATAATATATGCAATTTCATCCTAACACATCAATACGGATGATTTTTTTTTTAATCAGTGTATACAATTATTCACATATTCATAATATAGTATTTATGACCTTATATTCTCATCCGTATATATCCCACAACTAGGGCACCCCATCATAACACTTTATGACCAAGAACTCCAAATCTCCAATACTCCATCATTTATAAGTTCAAAAAAGTAGAGCACTCAAAAAAAAAAAAAGTTCAAAAAGTAGATAATCAAAAACCCTCACCGATATTTTCAAAACTACACAAGCTCAGCAATATGATGTGCTTACTAATTTTCAAACAATTTTTTTGAAGAAATAAAAAAAATTAGAGAAAAATAATGATAATAGAAAAAAAAAAAAAAAAAAAAAAAAAAAAAAAAAAGAAGAAAGAAAAGGAATGAATGATATTTTTGAATTGAAAACAAAAAAAAATGAAAAAAGATTAAAAAAACAAAAAAATTAAAAAAGAAACTCATGCAACTTGTAAATAATATTCCGTATAACATAACTTAACTATTTTCTTGTGTTGTTGTTGTTGTTTTATTATTATTATTATTATTATTAGTATTATTATTATTATTATTATTATTATTATTATTATTATTATTATTTTTGAGATATCTCTCATATTAGTTTGACCTTTGATGAAAATTTTACAATCTTAATTACATAAAGTAAACTTTTCTGCAATAGTCATAAGCTCGGGTAAGTCTTTTGCCGCCATTCACGACATGATTTTAGTTTGAATAAAGGGAGGTGAAATTCAAAATTTTGACATGTTTTAAGATTTAAAATGTATATATATAAATTAATGGACTTTTCAGACATTTACCATTCTATGAAAAGCAAGCTAAGGGGAAACAAACTAAAATAATGATGAGCTTTTTTGTCAAAAAGAAAAAAGACCGTTTGAAGATAAAATATTTAATACACATCGTGAACCATGACTATTGATAAATACATAATTTATAAATTTTTGTATTATTCTTAAAGTATTTTTTTTTTTTTTTGTGTGCTTATATTTTACCATAATGCACTAACTTAACACATTTTGATCATCATCTTTTGAAATTAACTTGTGTTTTCAATATATTTGTTGATTAAGGAACAAAAATTGGATAGCTTAGAGAATTAAGGAAATGGCCTGGCTAAAGCACTTCTTGACGAGTCAAAAATTAGTGAATCATATGAGCAAATTAATGTAAAAATGTATCAAAAGTGTGCAAAGTTAAAATTTCCGTCCAAACAAACATCTTATCAGTATTTTCATCATTACTCATTGTAGCTAGGGAGATCCAGTTGAAGTGATTTTAGGGGCATTAAAAAGCCAACTCAAAGAGATACAACTCTTATGAAGATTAAAAAGCTTAATTTTGAAGTTACAAAGGCCAGAAATAGCTTGGAAGTAATAAGAGTTGTGGCCTATAGTTTCTCCATTATTAGTGTTAGAAAAATTCATACAAGCGCAGCGGAATCATCAATTGCTTTCTTTTAAAGATTATACGTAAAAGAGGGGGTTTGAATGTTTTACCCTTCAAGCGTACTTTTTGACATATGCAAATCCTAAATCATACAATCGTATGGCCTCTAGTCCGTCCACCGACCGGGCACGCGAAAACTTCTAGAGATTTTCATTATCCTATATTTTCCCAATTATTATTGTGTGGACCGTCCACACAAGTTGTGTGGACCAGTTTTGTCTACTGTAAAAATAATGTACATTCAATACAAAAATAATGTACATTCAGTACAAAAATAATGTACATTGTATTCAGGGGATGTACATTATTTTTGTTTTGAGTGTACATTATATTGTATAAATGTACATTCAATACAAAATAAATATACATTTAGTATATTAAAAATGTACTTTTTGTTATGGTTCATATAACATTGTGTGGACCATGGTCCACACAATAATTTGCCATATTTTCCTCATACCTAAACTCTACCAATTTTTCTCTCTCTCCTAAAAACTTTAGAATCTTCGTATAAAAATTCAAAATAATATTATTTTTACTTCATTATTGCTTGTTTATATTGATTTTTTTTTATGAATTTTTTATCCCTAAACTTTCTCTATTCTCCCTAAATACATGAACAAAGCAAATTTTATGTTTCATAATATTCATATAAATACTTATATACTTTGATTTTTTTTTTATGTTTATATATATATATATATATATATATATATATATATTAGGCTTCGAATCTGGTGCACACCCCATGACACATGGACACATGAGAACTCTTTATATCCATTGATTACATTCCATGAATGGTTAAGATTAGATGATATTTTGTAATAAATTAAGGATATTTAGTAATCACAAGGATCAAAATGTAATTGTGTTTAGTTGTTTAATTATGGACATTATATTAATGGTATCTTTAGCATGATATCAGTGATGATATTATAGGCAATATGAATGTGCATAAGCCGGGTAAGAAATAAAACGCGTGAGGATGTGTGTGGGGGGAGAGTAACGGGCGGAGGAGTGTCATACGAAGCGCAAACTGCAGTCATGGCTTCAGGCAGCAAAGGTATGTGCTAAATCGTTTATTGGTATATATGTGCGTATATGCAAGGTAGTTTGGTTTTCAGAAAAATGTTGGTGGGTGGGATGAAGAATAATTTGGGAGTGTTAGTCGAGTAGATAAGCACATTGTATGACGGGTAGAGGTTGATTAAGAAGGTGGACAAAGCTGGGAGTTTGTTAACCCGGTTAGGGTATTAGGATGGTGGATACGTTGGGTGCGGGTGTATAATAGGAGAAAATGAGGGAGTGCGTAGTGTGGGCCACTGACACTTATATTGAAATTGTGTCTGTGCACTGTAAGACTTACCAACACGTAAATGGACGTTTGTGCGTGTATGTGTGTTTGTAACGGTTTGGAACCACATGATGTTAGAACAGTGTGCATTGTGCGTGGAATAACATAAAGTAGGCGCATAGTGGCTAAAAGATGTTTGTTAACAGACTACAAAGTGAAGTAATGTTTGTTGTTTTTCAGGTCCACTACCCATGGACGATGATGCTGGGCGGCAAAATTGTGTTATGGACGTATCACCGGGCGGCAATGAGACTTAGTTAATAGAATGCGACCCCAACATAAAGCCGACCCAGGGTCAATTGTTTAAAAACTTAGACGACGGAATTGAATTCTACATGAAGTATGCATCTATAGCTGGCTTTGATGTGCGTCGAAGTTCTGACAAGAAGAACAGGTACGACGCCATTTTGAGGAAAAAGATGGTTTGTTCACGCGAAGGTTTTTAAGGAAACGAAAAACACAGGGCGGCTGTTAGTGATGCACCAACAAAGGCCAGACGCCGTCGCCCATCAACCAGAGTTTGGGTGCATGGCTAGGTTGTATTCAAACGAGACAGGGCGGGAAGATATGTTTGTGACGACATTCGAAGAGGCACACACGCACTGTTTGTGCGAGGAGAGTTACAAGCATTTCTTGAAGGTGAATAGGAAACTAGATGTTGGTCATCAACAATTCATAACAAATTGCTCTAATGTTAATGTCGGTTCCAACAAGAGCTTTGACATATACGCAGAGATGGTTGGTGGAGTCGAGAACGTGGGTTGTACGCAGCAAGATTTCAAGAATTACAGAAGGGAGGTCTTGGCATACATGCAAGGTAGAGACGCACAAATGGTAATATCAAAATACCTTGATATCAAGTCTGACTACAGTGACATGTATTTCGAATACGAAACAAATGAGAAAGACCAATTGGCACGTGTGTTTTGGGCGGACGGTGCGGCACGACAAAAATTCTGTGCGTTCGGAGATGTCGTATCGTTCGATGCAACGTACAAAACAAACAGGTACGCAATTCCGGAACTAAAAACTACAAATGCAATCGGCATATATGTGTAAACGTTAAGGGAGATACAGAGTTTTGCAAGCATTATATAAAAATCATCATGGTGGGTGTAGGGGGGAAAACAGTCTGTTGTGCTTGCGTGTGTTGTATCGTGAGCTTTATAGGGTAAAGTGAATGCATGGCCACATATCAGTATGGCAAAAATTTAACGTTCTATCCTGTGAGACGTTTATACAAATGTACGTGGAGGGTTTAGGGGAAAAAAATATTATGATGTGCGTGCGTGAGTTGAGGCGTGAGCGTGGTAGTGTGAAATTAATGCATGGGCACGTAAGTGACCGTCAAAACTGGACGGTATATGCATACGAACTAACTAATTCCGTGGTGTGACAGGTACAGTCTCGTGTTTGTCCCATTCACCGGCGTAGACAACCAAAAAAAATGCGTTACATTTGCAGCATCACTAATTGCTAGGGAAGATGTAGACTCGTATTGTTGGGCACTGAGGAACTTCAAGATCGCAATGGGCAGCACACCGCGTATTACAGTAACAGATCAAGACCCGACAATGAAGGTAGCAATTGTAATGGAATTCCCGGAGACCCGACACCATTACTGCATGTGGCACATAATGACAAATGTGAGTGATAAAGTGAGCCCTGAGATGGCGCGGAACGAAGAGTTCCGTAAGGAGCTAAATGGTGTAGTGTGGAATGACAGCGCGACTTCTGAATATTTCGAAGTCGGGTGGAAAGGAGTTATTGAAAAATACGGATTAGAAGAAAAAGCATGGCTAACATCTCGGTCTGAAGCAGAAAATAGGATTTTCCGGACCAACACAAACAAACACATGTGTCTTTCGGAATTTTTCATCCGGTTAGAGAGTACAATTAGAAAGCAACGGATCACAGAGGCGAACCTAAGTGGGGCATGCAACGCACAAACACCCCCATTCAAAACGCAACTGTGAATAGAGCAAGATGCAGCGTCACTGTACACATTAAGCATGTTTTACAATGTATAAGAGAATATATGTGCTGGATGTTTTGATTGTCGAGTGCGTTCAGTCAACCATGATGGCCCAGTAGGCACGTATGTGGTCGAGGATGAATACAATAAGAGATACATGGTCATAGTAGAGAATGGGACAAACACAACAACCTGCACATGCCGATTGTACATGAGGATTGGTTTGTTATGCAGTCATGCTTATGCAGTAAATCTACGAAAGGATCGAGCACATACCTCTCCAACATATCACCCCCGGTGGACAAAAACAACATTAAAAAAACACAAATGGAGTAGGCAATAATAGTCTACAACATGCCAGGACTTCATCAACCAACAGTAACGAAGAAAGCACCATAATTAATTTGTTATACAGATGTTTAGGTCTCGCTCAAGGAGACAGTTCGAAGTTGGAGCCGATACGAAAAACACTAGAGGAGTTCGATAGCAACATTGTCTGAGATCGGGGGAGAACGAGGAGGTACAAATAAAGGCAAACAAGTGATTATGGAGTCATATTGCAGCGTCCCACAACCTGAGAAAGTCAATGTGCACCCACCACCCGTTTCAAGCAACAAAGGGTTGGGAAAACGAATGAGGAATGCTAAAGAGATAGCAATGAAGGAGCAAAGTAAGAAGAAACGAACATGCAAGACCTGTGACTAGCAACCGGCCACAACAGTAGGAGTTGCCCACAAAAATAAGAAACGTATTATAATTAAAACTAGTGAGAGCGTTACTATTTAATTCGAACTATTGAATTTGGACTATTGTGTAATGATCATGTATTCATTTCTTCCCATGACATTTTGAAGTTTTTGTAAAATATACAATATGCATGTGTATGAAACCTATATCAGCACAATCATATAGCTTTACGATTTACACGTGAAATTTTTAAGTGATTGGATATAAAAACAAACCCACCCCATTGACACACAGGACCGAAATGAGTCGATGCACAGGAGTAGTACTGCGTTGAATAGTGTGGAAGTGGGAAAAAATCTTGTTTTACAATAAACCTATTTAAGCTTAGAAGATGGCCTTGGGAAGAACAAAATGATCATGGCGAATAAAGGGATGAGATTAAACACTGGATATAGTTGGTGCCATTGCTACAAACTTGAAATAGAAACGACTAATTCAAACAAAACCACTTTACATAGTGTTTTCAATGTAGATGCAATCGCGCAGACCTACTGGAATCTAATGGTCTTTACATGCAAACCCAATGTTGAATGTACATTACAGTTTTTATAGTGCAACGACCAAACTGAGGAGCGTAGCATACTAACATTGAGGCGCAATGTACTTGGTTACGCTAATTTACATATATAGAGGCCACGTCAAACCGTATGTGTTATGATATCACCACGCACCGTAATGCCAGAAAAATCATCGACCACACTTATATTTGCACTAAGAAATCAGAAATTAAGGGCGACTACCTTGCTTCCTTTAGGAGATTCCGCGGAATTAGTAAGGTTATTAAGAGCCAATGTCTAGCGTAAGCTCCAATAATATAATAACATTTTGCCAAGTAATAGCAAGAAATAACATGGATATGAGACCCAGATTAAGGTGATGAAAATAGAGTGAAGTCTACCCTTGAAAGTATTATATTGAATCCGCTTAAGGATCGAATCCCCCCAAACAGATCTATTAGAATATATATTTCTGAAATTCGAGTTTTGGAGTGCCGAGGATAACAGCACAATGTTGCTGTGCACATATAAAGAACTAATCTCTTACAGGATGTTAAAAGAAAAAAATCAGTAAGCCCCGAGGGGAACAAAAAGACATAACAATAACATTATTAAATGTTGGTTAACAATGTATAAAAAATGTATATATATATTATTATGGCTTGCCACAGACCCCTGCAATGGATCGCATAACACCCACGTGTGACCATTTGAGTGTCCGGTGAGTTTTGCCTTAAAACCATCAAGATTATCATTAAGGGGAATGAGTTGCCCCGGTCCCGACCGGGGTTAATGTACGAAGGGACCAAAGATTTTATTAAATAAAACCAACGCACATTACGTATACGCGTTCACGCATATTAAAAACAAGCTCTCATTGTCTGTCTCTTGTGGTTAACGCCCTGAATCCCTGCCTCGAAAAAAAGATACAACCCGAGTGAAATGGGGACACACAATTAGTTTTGAAAGAGAATTGGGATCTGTGAAGTCTATGTGGATATACCACTCGCGCCATTCGTCTCCGCGCGCGATCCCGTGAAATATCTGTAAAGACTATGAAGTTTTTTAGGCTTTTATAATATATTTTACTCCGTACTTGTTTTAGTATGTTTAATATGAATATTTTAAAACGCATATTAGGACTTCAATATTTCGCGCACTTTAATTGTTTACCCTATCTGACCCTAATTAAATTTTAATTTGAAGCTCTTAGCATGTATAAAGATCAAAGCAAAGCATATTAATTCTTTTAATACCAATTCTCAACGTAACATTCAAAGATATTATTTTATGTCAGAACTTTAAGGCATATAATTTGTATTATGGTTGGGGAAACGGATAACATTGATATAATATGTCATAAACAATGTCTTAAAAATGTATACGCACCCATTAAAGCAAATCTTGAAGAATCTAATGTGTCTGTAAATTACGCAACATTGAAATCTCAAACCAGTGCATGTGACCAAGTTATTCACCTATATATAAATTATTATATTACAAGGAACAACACACAACTGAGCATCAGGTTATTGAAATGACTATCTCTCACTTTTCCTCAAGCAGAGAAGAATCCTCCTCATTTAGTCGTCATCTTCTCTGGCATTTTCATTTTCCTCGCCCTCCAGCTTGTAGTGATTGTAACAAACTACAAAAAACAACACATTTTAAACCTGAAGCGTCATTTGTCATTCTCAGCTTCAAGCTCATCACCTAGTTTCCAAACAACATCCAAAGGCTTAGAGTTGAGCAATTGTGGGTGGCTGGTGATGTGTGGGATGCTGCCGGAACCAGAAGAAATGTCTTCAAAGTACTAGAAGAAATAAATAGGTGCAATCGTTTATGTATGTATCACTTTGTCTGCAAATTATTTCATAATCCAACAAACACACTTTAAGTTTTGCTGTTGCGCATATTATACTTGTATTTAACGCACATTATACTAACTAATAATTAAACGCATATTAGAGAAAGAAAGTGTTAAATATTGTTTTTGTACGCATATTAACCTTTAATGTCGCGCAAGTTAAATGTTAATCGACGCATTTAAAGACGTTGGCATTTACCATGGACCAAAGTTTCTATACATAAACCAACGGACATTCTGTTTTTGTATTACGCATATTAAGGTTTAATGTAGCGCACTTTAAAAGTTAATATGCGTACAAAAACAATATTAAGAATTAACTTCACGCAGGTAAAGTAGCAATAACACTCATAATAACGTGTTTAAGGTGCGCATATTAGTAAGTAAATTGACGCATTTTCTTTTAATAATACCCGATCCGAGACATTTCCACCATATCAACAGCCCGCATTCCTTCTAAGACCTAAAGTTGTCACATACGAGTTTAACGAACAAAGACCCCCCCCCAAATTCGCTTAAGAATTTGCCTATTTAAACATCTCACCATTATGTCTAAGACTCAAACTCCTGTCCTCCTTCAATACACTTTTTTGCTTTTATACTTCCTACCTCTTGTAAAGAGGAGTTCAATGGCAGCCGAACCCCACACCGAAGTAGTTAGAGGAAACCTAACTTCGCATAGACCTGCGCTGGTAATTTTAATTAGGGTTCGAGTTGTTTCGAGTTCTTCGTTGCCCAGAAGCAAAAAGGTTTGAAAGAACATCTATAGAGTGTGTACTCACGATGTAAAGGTAGTTTAATGTACCTGAGTAACATAATTTTATATTTTTTTTGTTTTTTAAATAATTTCAGGGGACTTTTATTCGTATTATGCCATTCCACAGACCGTGTTGCGCAAAGGCGCGGCCGACAGATTTGTGGAAGGAAAATCTTATCTACTGTCCGTTAGATTTGATTGGACCTATAATTACCTAATCAGAAACAAGACCCTCCGTAGTCTCCCGGTATATGCTGATGTTCTGTGAGGAGAACTGGTGCAATGTTTACTCGACGAAGATGCTGAGTTCCCACATTTATGTTTATGACCGAGAAGAGTATAACTTCGATCAAGATGTGATCTATCTGCATACTTACATTGTTTTTCCCTTCTTTAATATATATATTATATATATAATATACTATATATATACTATATATATACTATATATATATATATATATATCACTAGAATTTTGGTGATGTATTTACAGTTTAGGTAATCTCTTTCACGATTTGACTGATGAACAGGTCCTGATTGCTCCTGTTGGAAACTTTGGCAATAGATTTAATCAAATGAGGAGACT
>VALG01012610.1:5000-7500 GCA_009835305.1 Ipomoea purpurea
TAATTATTGTATGCCCATGTAATACTTAAAGTTGTTAGGTAGAATTTTTATAATATAAGGTATAATGATTATTAAATCGAAATTAATTAAAATATATAGAATCCACATTAAGAAAACCTTATTAATTTTGGATATTAAAATTATAATATTTAAATCCCCATATATTTAGATTAAAGTTGAAAGTTAAATAAATAATTAAGTTTCATAAGTTTATTTAGTTCCTTAAATTATATATAGTAATAATGATATTTTTCTATATTAGGTTATGCTTATATAATGATACCCGTATAATGATCACTATATTAGATTAATATATAATTCTTTTTAATATATAATTTTAATTATTAATCTAAACATATGGTTAAATTTGTTCAATATTTTAATTACGGAAAGTATTACGAATTATAAAATTTTATTATTTCTAAATGGCTTAGCATATCGAAGCAAACATGGTAAGTCAATAACATTATTTCACATCAGAAAAATATATGTATATATGTATATAATTTTGACCATATTAAAATATTTTTTTATTCGATTGACTCAATTTGTGAATTTGTTTAAAATAAAAATTGTGTAAATATTGACATAATATTAAGTCCATAATTAAGTAGTCCTATATTCTGGCATAATCTTACTACAAATATGTTATTAGCATAAAATTAATTATTCCATAGACAAAATATTTTTAAACCATTTGACTCATTAAGAATTATCCAATATTACATACTTATACTAGATATTCATTACATATTTAAATATTTTTTTATTCAATTCTCATAATGAATTGGTTCCAAAAATTCCCATTTAATATTACCATAATATATGTCCATAGTTAAATAGTAATATATTGTCTTAATTCTTCTCCATTTGTATTACCATAATTAATATTTCAGAGTGTAATATTTTTACTCATTGACTTATTTAATTATCCGGTGCTACATACTTATAATTAAAATAGTTAATTAGTATTAAAATATTTTTTATTAAATTGACTCATTTATGAATTGGATGAAAAATTCTGTGTAATATTAGCTTATATCAATTTTCAAAATAATTAGTCAATATTCTACCATATTCTTCTACAATGTCATAGTATAATTAATTATTCAATAATCTTAATATCTTTTTATTCAATTGAGTCCTTTTTAAATTATCTGGAACTACATACTTATAATTAGAATAATATATACCTAAATTAAAATATTTTTTATTCAATTCTGTATAGTACTTCTTCCCGTATATATATATATATATATATATATATATATTATATATATATATATTATAATATATAATATATATATTATATATATATATATATATATATATATATATATATATATATATATATAGTATATAGGGTGCAGATCCCATGAGACCCCCTTATTAAATGAAATGGTGAGATGAGATCCCATCCATTTATAAATTTGTAATGGATGAATGAGATTGAATGATGAATATAATGTAAATAAGAGCATATTTTAAATGGGGGGTTTAAAAGTAATTGTATTAAAGTGTTAATTTTGGTTAGAATTAGATTGGAATCTTTGCCATAATCAAAGATTACAAATATTATGGAAATAAGTTGTAGTCAATTCTAAACAATGTCTGTAGGAGTTTAACTTTGTACGTTGGTCTGTGCATTAGTAATTGTAATTGTATTATGAGAGTTGCTGACTGAAGTATGTAATTAACTTTGTACGTTGGTCTGTGCATCCACGTCCTACGGCGTGTGCGTGAAAGGAAATTGTGTGCTCATTTTGTATGAATTAGACTCTATGGGTGATATTTGGTTAGTGCATGAATTTTGGTGTCGTGTTTGTTTACGACAAAGTGTGCATCATGGGCATTAGTATTATAAAGGGTTTGTTCACGCCGGCGTGTGCGTTTGTGTATTACAGTATAACGCACAAACCTGGATGAAATTGTGTGCTCATTTTGTATGAATTAGACTGTATGGGTGTTATTTGGTTAGTGCATGAATTCTGGTGTGTGCGTTTGTTTACGACGGAGTGTGCATCATGGGCATTAGTATTATAATGGGTTTGTTCACGCCGGCGTGTGCGTTTGTGTATTACAGTATAACGCACAAACCTCACCCAAGAACGCACACACTAATTTCTACTCCCATATGTTACACAATATGTAATGTGGAATATACAGATGTAATTCAATATAAGCTAATGTGGATTCGATGAATAGTATACGAATTAGAAGGTGAATACTAAGTTTATAAAAATACAATAAATAAATAATATATGAATTCAAGCATTCAAAAAAATAACAACAATTTTTCAAATATCTCATTAATAGAATTACAATTATCTAATCATCCGCATCTAGCCCATCATCCGAGCTATCAGAATCCGTGTCTGGTTTGCAGAATAGGGGGTGCTTCAACATCCGAGCTACGGCATCAAATGTACAGCCTCTACCGCATCTACCGTCTCTACAGCCGTGACACCTAGTCATACCGAAATTAATACATAGTTACCAA